>JAPYZL010111216.1:0-12595 GCA_030522825.1 Platygaster orseoliae
AGGAATAGCTTGTGCAAATTAAGATTTGTTTGGTTGAAAAACATTAAAAATTTGACTAAAAAACTGGGTGCCCCTATAAATTTGGGACACACTGTACACTGTAATATGCTGAATATTGCTGATCCATTAGAGTGTAATAAGATCATGTACAACTTTATTATTTTCATAGTAGACTATTCCAATTCATAAATTGAGAAAAAATATCTCATACTGTATCGACCACGCAAGAAACACTAAAAAAATTCGCGAAGACCAACATCGTTTGAAGTGAAACACAGTGGAAGAACCTTGACAAAAACGCTCAACCACAAATTTGATATGACTTGGAATAAAACATCATGGAACAGCGAGATTCGAGTCTCCTTTACTAATAACACGCCGCAAATTTCACGCTCCAATTCCGCCAACCGAATTTTCCCCGGCCACGGGTACGAGAAGCCGAATAGAAAACACGGCGTGGAATGTTCCATACTGCCAAATTTCAACATTTATTCGCGTCGATCTGCGGCGAGCACATTCATCTGTCAAAGCAATTTCTCGTTCGCGTCACAATAGTATGCATTGATTATTCGCAAAGTTGGCTTTGGATTGGCGGAATGCTGAGGGTTGCCAGCTACCCACCTGGATGCGCTACTTTTTATCCCCATATTCTCCATTTTCTCTTTCCTAGATCCACATCGTATCCTGAAACACCATTTTTACTCGGCGTTATTTATCACCGTAATTAGTCAACTAACAAAAGACGCGTTAGCTGGCACTTCGCTTGTGGAATGCTCTGCTTCGCCGAGCTCCAACAAACAATGGCCGGTCTGAACTTGCTTTGCCAACCTCCTCTTTCCGCAAAAATGTAGGCTTTGTTTGACGAGTTGAAACTTCGATTAATTTCATTGCAAACAATTAGGTGTACTTTACGTGACATTTGTCAGGTTTTTTTACGAGGTTGAGTTGTTCGAGGGTATTTTATAATTATGTGTGTCTAATCATGCGCGTTATACATGATGTTTCAAATATTTATTATTTATTTCAAACTGTGCCTTGAGGATTCTTTTGATTACATAAACCTTTTTTTGAAAATCGATTCAAGGTATTTTTTACGTTCTAAGATTTGGAAATTTCAATCACTGTCTGAAGGTCAAAAATAAATTTCATCGTCAGTTTCTAATTGGTAAAATATTTCAAAAATTTCAAATTCACTTATTACCTAGATATCAACGTTAGTTTCACTAGTGACAAGCATATGACATGAAAAAATGAATAAACATCTCCAAACCTTTCAATTTACAATTTTTTTTTCTTGGTTTACTTAATTTTTTGTGAGCTCTACCACCAAATTTTTTGACAATCACATTCTTAAATTGATGTGACTAAAAATTCAATAAAATAAAAATAAAAATATTTATTTGGATGTACTTGTGAAATAACTATTCTTAGGTCAAATATCAAAAAATACATTTACTTAGTTACATTCGAATGAAAAATTTTACAAACAAAAACATCCTAGGTAAAAATGAGTAGATATCTGGAGATCTACAATAGATCTCTGGATATCTGTAGGAGATCTGTAGATATCTATTATAGATGTCTATAGAACTCATTTGATCTTGTAAAAGATAACCGTAGGCTTACATAGATCTATAGGTAGATCTATGTATATCTACTCGTAGATCACCATAGAGTCTTATAGATGTACTACTAGATCTCCGTATATCTTCGTAGATCTACTTGTAGATTACAAAGATAGGTAGATCTCCAAAGGTAGATCTACAAAGATCTTTATAGATTTATTTGTAGATCTTGGTTGATTTCCATAGATCTGTTGGTAGATCTTCGAAGATCTTCATAGATCTATTTGTTGATCTCTGGTCATTTCCATGTATCTGCTCAAGTAGATCTGCAGAGATGCTCGATTTGGGTACATCTCTATAGATCTACTTGAGTAGATCTACAGTAGATCCCATGTAGATATCTAAAGATCTACTCATTTTTACCAGGGATGTTACAAATAATAAGATATTACATAAATCTGGATTATTGTGATAAATTTTTTCAATTAGGTTTTGTCTTAGTAGTAAGAACTAAATGTGTAATGAATAATTTATTGCTATTTGTTTATCTTTGAAACTGATTGAAAAGCAAGTGCTAAATGAAATAAAAACAAGATTCCCTTAAATACATTACCATGCAAAATCTCTTTTTTGTTGTCTTGAAATCTCTTACAGTGTTAACATTTCATGCAAGAGCCTGAAATACACAAGCTCAATTTTTCAATTGAAGCGACGAATTCTGTGATGTTTAAATTCATGTACATAGAATTGCCTAGTATGCAAATATGTTTTCACGGACGACGAGCACACTGCAACGATTTTTCGATGCAATGTAAATAGAAAGCTCGGCAATGGAAACCAAATGCAGATAATGGAAAATCGATAATGCCGCTTTTTGTATTGCGAAATCATGATTTTTTTATCCATTGTCGCTATTGGAGTCGAATGAAAAAGTTTGATTACGTTTACTTTTTGCCTGAATGATCCTTTTTATTTCTATCTGTTTTTTACTCTTCTTCATTCCACAGTAAATTATAAATTTTTTTATTTAAATTTTCATTTCATGCAAAAAAAAAAATGTTTATGTAAAAACTTTAAAACTAAATAGTGTTTTCAACTGCAATTCTTTACTTTGTTGAGGAATTTCCCGCGAATCAACATTTTCACTGTCAGACAGTAGAAAAAGACGAGTGCGAAAAGCACGAAGTGAAAATGTTGGAATTAACATACCCAGCTTCGCGGCCTGTTCGTTACAAAAGTTTAATCTTTGCCGCAAACGCGAAGATACGTTTTCAGTGCTTAATTCGCGCGTAAAATGCATTACGCAAGTAGTTTTCTCCGTGTCAGGCGTGCATAATGAACAACGGTATCGGTGTATACCCGGCAAATTGTACAATAAACGCATGGTGCCCTGTAAAAAAGTTTGGCCCAGTGAAAGCGTACCGTCCGTTTAACTGGGGAAGCGAGAATGAAAATGAAATTTACGAGTTGTTAGTTTAATCTGGCAACAAGCGCAAGTTTCCAAGACGACTGTTTCGTCTTTCAGCGCACATTAAGCCCCACGTGGTTGGAATCGCGACAGAACTTTGAATCAGAGTTTTGAAAAGAGAGATTTTCAAGACAAAATGGGCAACTCCAGAGAATTCAACTGTTTCGTACTGTTTCCTGAAAATTACGTCAATCTGAATAAAAATTTGTAATATGCAATATGCATGTTACATATTAGCAATATGTAAGTACGTAATTCATGGCTACACTTTTCAACACGACACAAATATTTTCAGGAAAAAATCTGTCCAGTAATACCTTACAATCGCTGAATAGCGAATCGAAAACTACTATCCTTTCTGTGGCTGATGCATCACTGCACCTGTGAATTTATCGTTCTTTCAACCACAAACGTGGTTATAATGAACATTAATTATCCGAGCCAGTTAATGGCACACGAGAATATAGCGACACAATGAAAGCGACAATAAACAACGAAATCCCGAAAACATGGCACTTTGCTCTTTGCCAAACGAGTTATTTATTAGCGAGCTCAAAAATTGCATTATGTTGGGGAAACAAAAAATAATTCTCGTAACTCGTCAAAACTAATTCGACAAGGCTTTGTTTTTATTCACATTTTATTGGCTTGAATGTTGGATAAATAATAATGATGTGTGAGGTAAAGCTCGAAGTTTAATGAAATGAAGTTATCGTTCGTTTTGCAGCTTTTCGAGAGCGAGTTGTGGGCCACAGATTTCAGAGCAAATCCTATCAAGTATTAAATGCATTATCTCCCCGTTTGCGTTTGTCTTCTGCTCGCTGGAATCGTATTAATTAGGAATCCGGTTTCTGGCTTATTGGCATCGCGGGGAATGGCTACCATTTCGCTTGTAATCTCTTTTACACTTACTAACATTTTACTTATGTGCGTATAATTTTCCCATTTGGAATTCAAATTATTTTCATGGTATTTTGTTTCGAGTCTTTGAAATGTACATATTGCATACGTCGATTTTAAGCATTCCTGTGTTATAGCGGTATTGGCAGAAGCCGCGAAATGCGAATTCTTTGAATGGGTTGTAATTAGGATTTGAGAAACGACAGTAGGGTGTAAATGATTATATTTTCACGGAATTTGCGTGATATGCTTTTTGTTTTTAAAGAAAAATTTTAGAAAACTGAAGGGGGCATGGGAAAATTAGTAGAAATCTTGGTGATTTGATCGAAATCTTGAAGATTGTCAGAAATTTTCATCAGTTGGACAAGTTCTAGATTTTCAGAAATCATTCAAAACTATTGTAAACAACTGTTCATTACTTAGATTTAGTAGGATACAGAGACGAAGGTTTTTTCGTTCCTTTATTCATATCTTAAAAACTTATAAGATAATCTCTCAAAAAATATTATTGATATAAAAAAAAATTTGCGTATCACCTTATTTTTTGAATATAGTAAATTTTGTTTGAAATTTCAAAAACTTTGTATTATTGGGAAGATTTGAATTTTTATGATTGTCGTCAACTGTGGGAAATTTCTAAAAAATTTCGAATTTCATTATAATTCTCTTCGGTTTGGAAATTGGAGACTGGAAATACCAAGGTGATTTTAATACTTATAAAAAAAGACATAATAACTATAAAAAACAAAAATTTTTTATAAGAATACTGTTTTTCGTAAAATCAACCGTACAAAATTTTTATAAAAACAATTTTTTTATAAAAGTGTTATTCAAAAAATCTTATAACAAAATTTTTTCTATAAAAAAAAGACAATTGTATAAGAAGTTGTACATTTTTCATAAAAAAATATTTAAGCACATTTTTTTTCATAAATTTCATATTATTATGAAAAATTTTCGATTTTCAGAATTTTTTTTCATAAGAAATTTCTATTCATAAGAAATTCATTCTTCCTAAAAAAGCATGTGTAAAAAACTTCTGCGAAATATAGAATTTTACGAAAAAAATTTTTTTCTTAAGTTTTTATATGAAAAAAGTTATTTTTATTAAAATTTTATTCGGTCGAAATTCAAAAAAATTGTTCATAAAAATTTATACAAATTGTTATGAACAATTCATAAAAATTGTTAATAATAATGAGAAATTCGTGTTAGAAATTCAGAGTTTTCGAAAAAAATTAAAAAATTTTCTAGAAAAATCAAAAATGTCTTGAAAAAATTAAAAATTTCTGTAAAAAGTTAAAAATTTTCTAAAAAATTGAAAATTTTTCTAAAACATTAAAAATTTTCACAGAAAATTAAAAATTTTCATAAAATATATAAATTTTTTGAAGAAATTAAAAATTTCCTTAAAAAATTAAAAATGACTATAAAAAATGCAAAATTTTAAATACAAACACTGTTATTGAATAAAAATTGTTATTCAAAATTTTATCAAAATTGTTATCGAATATTTTTCAAAAATTGTCATTAAAAATTTTATAAAAATTGATATTAAAAATTTTATGAAAATTGTTATTAAAAATTTGATAAAAATTGATAATAAAAATCTGATGAAAATTGTTATTAAAAATTTTATAAAAATAAATAGAAATTACAATGAAATTGTTATTAAAAAAATAACTTCATAAAAATAAAATATCAGCATAAAAATCTTTCTACAAATTGTTATATAAAATTTTAAAAAAATTTTAATAAGAATTAACATCACTAGGGAAATGCATTCGCTTTTCATTATACTGTTATAATCATCACTTTTTTGTATTTGACATTTAGAAATTTTTTTTTAATCATCGTGTAGTATTACACTCAAACACCGTAAAAGCAAAGTACGTAACAAAAATATTCCTTATTTCTTTTTTCTGAAATATGACAAGTCCTCGAAATGTTTCTTTCAAAAATATCAAAAATATTGTACAGGTAATTCTTTTTAAAAAAAATTTCTTTTATGGATAACTCTACGTTTCCCCATTTATTTCACTTATATCTGGAAAATTAATGTCAAGTATGATAAATAGTACAAATAAAACTCTTTATTACAAAATTCAAGAATTTTACAGAATTTATACAAAAGTTTTCCATGCTAGCCTTAGTATATCCAGCACTCAAGATTCCTGTCATATAAAATTTCTTTAGTGTGTTTTTTATCTAAATAACATTATAGTAGATATTTTTAAAACTTCGTGCAAAAACGTTCTAATAAGAAAAAAACCATTTCTTGTCCTCTTTTCAATAAATAACAGAAATTGAGAATATTGCACTATGAACTCGTCTATTTAAAAAAAGTTAGAAAAGTCTTTTCAACAGTTTTAAAACTACTTGCACGATTCTTCTGCTCTACACGTTGGCTCCATAAAATTCATGTAATGCATTCCTTTTGAAAATATTTTTCAAATTAGTTAAATCAAAAAATTTCTATATATTAGAAAAATGTAAAAGTTTCAAAAACATCATGTAAAGTAGTGCAAATCCTCAAAATGTTCTAAAAATAAGAAATGTTTTTTTTTACCGAGATCGTAGAAAATTTTTATTACTCCAAGAAAATCTTAATTCAAAAAAAGTTGTCATATATTATGGAAGTTTTTTAGAATTTACGAAGAATGAAATTCGAATGTGACTTACCGAAGGGATGAAGATCAAATATCGTGAAAAGTGAACAAAATGTACTTTTTATCTATGCATGTATTTCATCGGTTCGTAAATCGAATACATCGCGTACGAAGAAACACGTGCGTGATCAATGCGAAATCTCAAACTTGAACGAAGCAGTCAAAAGAAAGTCTGATACTTGCACGGTTTAATATCGAAAGCGATACGCTTTGCAGTAACTGGCTCGTTCGCGATTTTCATCTCACCTTTCTTCTTTTGATTTCCAAGCATATATCTGTCTGTGCTCTCACTGGCCTTCAAAAAGTCCAAAAGAAATGCAGAAGCTGTAGTTGCCTTTATACGGCACCCTGCAAAGTCGTGTATCTCGCGGCGGATCGCATTTCTATTTACTGCCTACGTACTTCGACGTTTCCCGTCAACCTTAGCCTTTTTTTTTCAAACTTTATGTGTACCAAGTTAACTTTTATACGGATTCATGAGGTTTACTTTTATAAATGCAAAATACGAGGATAGTCATATAGTTTTAATACGTAGTTTGTTAGGAATATTTTAAGATGGAACTTGAGTTGAAAATTTTATAAATCTGAAAATTATTTAAATATTGGAAAGAATTCAGTCACTTTGTTTCATGTCGATCATGAAAGTGTCAAATTAAAAAAACTCACTGAATATATCGATGTGCATGTCGATGTTGCAATTGAATTTCCCGATAATTTTCAGAACATCGTCATGTAGTTTACGGTCCAATAAACTAATTTCTGCGTCAAACGAGCTATCAACATGCTCTACTTGGCTACAAATCAGTTTTATTTGTGGATGGTGGAAACGAGAAAAAATTAAAAATGTGTTGTTTTTAACAATTAGTGAGTTTCGTTTTTCAATCTTTTACAAAATGTTGTAAAATTTAACTTTGAAATTTACCCTCTAAATTTAATCTAAATATATAAATTTAATTTTTATATTTTAAAAGCTATTTGGAGATATTTTATTCGGATGAGTATATAAATGAATTTCGATATATAAACATTAACTTTTATAACTTGTTTAACAATTGTATGTTCAATTTCACTAACGTCAATTAATTTTATGTTGCACTTGGCACAAGGTTCAAAAAAGTGCATGAATAAAAAACAGGGCATTTTCTACTTGATTTATCTATAATTTTTTCAATTGACAATTTAACTGTCATGAAAAAATGTTGAAATTGATCGTTTTCACTGCGATTGAAAGGAAAAAATAGCAGATGCACATACTATGATGATTACTATGCCCTCGTAAAGCCAATCAAGGGAAAAAACCTGCAGAGTACCCGAAGACAAAAGCTTGACAATCACAAAAAGCCGGTGATAATCAAAAGCCGCCAGAATCGCAAATATCCCGAAATTTCAAAATTCGCAGTTTGTACACGTCGGCGAGTAATTCCGTGGAACGCGGCGTTTTACGATCCCGGCTTTTGTAATGGAGCGAGCGCGTCGGGAAACAAACGCGGCCGAGTTTTAATAAAGCAGCCCTCAGGGGGTCGAGAGCAACGCTCGGGTTGTATTTAAGGTCCGACATCCCCATAGGTCCATGAAATGTGGTTTGAGAAAAGAGCGACTGAAAATATTTTTTAAATTTCTGAAAACCGTCGTCATTCAAATGTTTCTTTACAGGCTAATTTAGCCTTACTAAAATTTTAAATGTTCATCTGACATACACCCTCTAACGGAAGTTCTCTGAAAGCATTCTTTACGTTCGCATTCTTCCGATGTATCATAAAAATTCCTTTTCCGTTTCTTTCGGGCGAATGCTTTGGAAACTAATTAGTCGATACAACCGTTTTCAAAGCATATGATGGAAATTCATACGAAATCCATGAGTTGATGCATTCGTGAAAGTTCAAAGCTTTGGACGTAGAGAAGAAAATTCGTAGTCGAGCAGTCGATCGAAGGCCAATATCGATTACACAAAGCCGATTGCAGCGAATAGTTTCGTTGGGTCCCGTCATAATGGAGAGAGCTTTCGGGCGCTTGTGACTCCGTTAACTTTATGCGACTATCTTGTTCACCTACCGCGTTCGCATGAATACATATTGCGATATTAGCGTCGTCCATCGGAGCCAACGTAGCTTCCAATAACGTGGCGATAATGCTATCATCAATGATCTCGGTTCACTTGCGGATGAGCAACTTTGGCCCCTTTGTTAAGCGATTTCTTTTCTAACGTTTACTTTACGACCTGAAATGAACGGGAAATTGCTATTCAGCAAAATTGGTCTAAAGAGTTACAACATTTTCTTCGCGAGCATAATCTATTCAGAATTTTTTTTTTTAATGTCACAAGTTGATTAGCTTGCAACATCTATAAAAACAACGTGCGAAGATACAAGTTTCCGGTGGACTACTTACCTAATGATATAAAAGTAAAGTGAAATAAGTTGAGGTTGGGGAATCACATGACGCTCGAAATGAAAAAAGTGTCTTCCAGTTGTTTCCCCCTGTGACCCTTGGCTCGCACATTTCAGGACGAAAAATGAAGGTGGGTGAGGAGTTGGGGGGTTGAATGCAGACACAAAGAGTCGTGGTGGCTGTGAGCAGGGACAGAAAGTCCGAGTCATGGAACGACAAAAGAAACCGGAAATAAAATGAAATCCGTTTGGTACGCGCGTCACAAGCCGACTGCAACTTGCGCTTTTCGCCTTGCCTTCGTATTTTCTCTCTCATAAGCAAGTGGAAGAAACCTTTTCACGCGAATATCTGAAATCTTTGCCTGTAGATCTCTCGAAATAGGAAATAAAAAAATTTTCCGACCTAGAATGTCTTGCTTGTCACTTTTTTATGTACCGATACACGCAACAGCCAGTTTTTTTTCTATTCGAAGTATACGTTTGTGAATTCAAAGCCTCATGAAAGCCCCTTTCAAGTCCATTGCAAGTCAATGATTCTCGAGTAGAAAAACGTGAAGCAAAAACAATCGAAAAGTAACTTAATCGTGAAATCATATAATCGTCGGTATCATTCTGGAAGTTGTATAGAAACTTGATCTGTGTTAAGTAGCTCGTTGCCTGATCTTAATTGAAAGCAACGAACACAAGCCCAATTACTTCAATCATATTCTCTGCTTCGACTTGACCTATTTTCGCCAAAACTCACTTTTTGTGTGCTTTCGTTTCGATAAAGACCGCCCTCCGATTTTTCGAATTCTTCAGCTCTCGTTTGCAAAAGACATCTCGAGATTCTGGCCACGTACAGTGCCACTTTTTCTTGCACTGGAAAATTATCGATTCTGTCTTGCCCTGCGCCATGAAAAATTAACTCGTTCGCTATCCGTTCGTTTCTTCGTTATGTGTTTCTCTGAAATGTTGTTTTGGAACGTCGCTGTCATACGCGACACGTATGTGATATTATTTCTCAATGTTCAGGTAGAGTTTCTTCGTAAATAGAAATTTAACACACCGATGAATAAAGGAATAACTCAAGTTGTGAGTTTTTTTGATCATTTTCTTTTGTGTTGGATTACAAATTTTTAATGAGGATATCTTTTGGATTATTCGAAACGTTTGCTCTTTGAGCTGCATATCCTATCTAGCTGTGTACATAGAGTGACGACGCATCTTATCATTAAGAGCAGGGTGTACGCTAAACGAGGCAGAAGGTGCGACTCGACGGCCGGTATTTATTAATGAATTACCATAATTATGCCATAAGCGACGATGTATTCATCATAATATTGTTTATACAGTTTATATTAAACTTGTTCTCATCTCTTCTGGAGCTGGTTCATGCTGCCCCATGTCTGACGTCTTCATGGCTGATTCAAAATGAAGAAGGGAAGAAGTTGTGTCATATGAATTATGCTTTCAAATACTTTTTTTTATTAAAGAAAAGATATCCCTAGATATCTTTAAAAATGTTTTTCATCGTCATTTTGAAGTATAATATCCAATTTGGATGATGTTCTTTTCAAGAATTATAACTGGTATATGATATGTCTGCTTCCGTTCAAGATACTTTGATAGCTTACAATAATGTTCAGTTCAATCGATTAAAGTACTTTTTACAGAAACAATACCTTCTTCATACTTTTGAAATACTTTCCAACATGAAGTTACAATACAGTCGCAATTAAAGTGGACCCCAATTTTTGATCAAACTGTTTACGTTACGCGACATTTTATTGTGATTCATGTTTCGTTGTACGGCCACACAATACCCATCAAATCTTGATCAGGATATAATAGAGCCGGGATTGCTTGATCATGAATTGATCAGGTCCCAACACAAATTCGAATCTGGTATGCATGTAGCCACCTCAAACCCGGTAGACATTTGCAGTGTATCAAATCGGATTCATTGCGTAAATAACTTCCGGGCACCTTGGGAAATCGTAATTTTAAATTAGATTTCATATGCATTCGAATGACCGAACCTACGATCGTGGCGCAGTCAATTCTGTTGAGAACTTTGACTGAATTGAGGATTGATGTGTTTTCATACAGGTCGATGTAACGTAAATGGGACAGTTTAAATTTGGAAACACAGACATGATAAATGTGACGTTTCAGGATTTTATTAATACTGGTGTTTTTAACAATAAACGATTTTAGGAATTTCTTATAAGGATGAATTCTTTTTATTGAGAATCTACCCCACTCGCACAAAATTCGATCATCATTGAAATGAAGCCTTTTTTTTGAGCAGCAGTGTCAAAGAGTACTCAAGTGCGATCGTTCACGAAACTGGCACTTTTCTCGTTTCGAAAAGTTATAAGGCGAAACGTACCCCATAAATTTCTACATAGACTGAACGTATTTACGACAAGTCCGTAATGCGGTATACGGAAGTTGTGCTGAAATGTACCCGAGAGCACAACTTTTCCCGCGAGCTGAAGAGGTGATGATGATACCACTTTTAAATATATCAAGACCGTGGAGATAAATTTCAAAATACCGCAGATAATGCCATACATCGCGTGCGTAGAATATTTTATTCCTCAGTCAGACGAGTGGAAAATGCAATAAGTTTTCGACTTACTTCCTCGAAAAGTAGCTAGAACAAATATTGGTAGTCGAATGAATTTCAAGTCAAGGCTAGGGAAATTCATTGGGAAAGGGATTTTCCTGATATTCCTTACGGCGTTTATGCGATTCCCAAATAGTAGGGAGCGCGGAAGCGAAGAAAAGGCGAGCAACTGATGTCGCATCGATTGAAATTTAATATCCGGTCCCTCGATAGCTCGGGGATCTTCAATGTAAATACAGGGGAATTCGCCCTTTGATGCACGCACTTTTTCGCATGTATATTATACAGGGCACTACAAAGCAATGCCAAAGAAAAGCATTATTATTAGGGATCATGTCAAGATTCGAGGATTTTCTCTGGACGCTTCTTTTCAGAGCCCTCTTCAAAGGGATTTCACCTTGTTGTAGTGTAGAGTGGAAATGCATTTTCAATTCGCACAACGGATCATGGAGGAATATCACATTCACCTGAGTATGAATTTAAATTTTTATTATGTTCCTGGTGTCCACAGCTAGAAATGTTATAATTCTTTCTTATGGTGATGAAATAGATTTCTGAAAACTGAAGTTGTTGATGCCTGGCATTTTGGTTATACACGAAGTTGATTGATAATACAAATGAGAAAAAATGAAAGAGTCACACTACGAAAATTTAATTTTGAAAACGAAATTTATATATAACATTCAGAAAATTGTTTGTACGTCAGAATGATCAATTTTGCTTTTGTTTTTAGTCAACAAAAATATTACAAGATTGAACTTGTCGCTCTATTTCTGAATATTCATGTTAGGCCTCGATACTTTAGTAAATTAATGTAAGTTGTTAAATTTTTTTCAATTTTTCATAAAATTGAACTCAGTTGTTTCGTTGCTTGAAACTGCGAAAAAGTAATACATACGAGGTTTGTTCAAAAAGTATCGCGAATTTTGAATTTTCGCGGGCTACGTATGTTCAATTTTTGATCTTTTGGTGGCGTTATGTTGGTACTCGTG
>JAPYZL010111217.1:0-14887 GCA_030522825.1 Platygaster orseoliae
TGGGTTAGTGTGAAAAATTGTGGGCAAGCCGCGGAGCGGCTTGCCCACAATTCTCCGCACTAACCTATATGGCTCTGCGCCGCCAACTTGACATCTACGGTAAAACTCCCAATACTCAACTTGTGAAATATACTATTTGCTTCTCAGAAATGCCGAATTTCAATGGATGCCAAATTTTGCATAAAGTAATGTTTTTATTGGCAGTATAATAAAAGTGCGTACTTGGAAAATTGCTGAATATACTTCTCTCGTTGCGTAATTGTGTAAGCGAGATAGAAATAGCGATGAATCGAAATCACAATTTCACTTGGACTATTTCGATTCAGGATTTTCCATCAAAATCGTATACTTTTGGTTTTGCATTCTCCTGAATTTTCCATGTTGTCGACTTCCCACGATGAATAATTAAACGTTTAATTTAAAATAATTTCCATCATTTATGCAAGAGAAATTTATCTAGATTTTATTCGAATAAAACAACAATAGCATTCGTTTTCAGAAGTACTTTTATTAAGAAATACTTTGCATTCATTAAATGCCTTAGAATAGTAATTAATGGTCATTATAATAATTATTGTTATAGCGCTGTTCTAAATATTTTTATAAATATGTAGAAGCATGCTTCACATTACGACGACCTTACAAATCATAAGTAACGCTTTTACAAAACAGATCTCAAACATTAATTGAAAAAACGAAAAAAAACTACGATTCTCAAGAAAGGGACGCGAATTCCATTTTTTTTTCACTCCAATTTATAATCCTCTCTCGCGATTCTCGCCAATTCAAAAATTCAATCCCAAAAACGCTTTTGCAATGTACAACTTTCCCAAATCTCCATTTAATACAGCGATAAAAATAAGAACCACCAATTTTTCCCTCGGTTCCTTTCACAAACGAATAAAAGTGACCAAAAACATGATTCCGCTCTCCTGAATCAGATTTTGGAAATATCGAACGCTTCGAAAATATCCGACTTAATCTCCGATTTTACCTCTACGCTTACTTACACATACGTATTTTTGCTTTGTCCGTCAGTACAAGTTCGCGAGTAATACAATAACCGAAAGAGCTACAAAAAATTCTATTCGACTCCCCCCCCAAAAAAAAAAAAAAAAAAACAAACCAACCCACAACAAAACCACAAAAAACATCCAAAAAAGATCAGATCAATGTACAAATATCCGAGACTCCGCGACGCCCGGAGTGACGATTCGGGTAAATAAACTATAAAAAACACATTCCACTCATACTGAATTTCTTAGGGTATCGACTAAACATTTATAATAATAACAAGTTGTGTCGAACCCCACAATAATACTCTCCTACAAGAGCGTTAGCCCGCAAAAATTAAACGTCGGCCTCGAAATGGCTGTTGGCGTATACTGCTAAATGTGGCTAAGTTACGATTTCAGGATAGGTTAAATAATTCCAACCAGCCCCTCTGACATGGTGAAAATGCTGGCAAGAAATTCCGAAACGTTTCAAAAAATTATTAGAATTACTTTCGAATAAAAGAAGGACAATGTAAAACATGCCAGCGATTAAGAAATCATTATTTAATGATTTCAAAATGCCTCATAAAGAATCGGGGCTCGTTCACTGCGGTTTAATTTTTTGCATGTTGATTTTGATTTAATTTCTCTTGATACATTAATTGATTGTTTTGGTATTACCAGTAATGAATCGAGATTTCAAAAAATTTCGATTGCGAATAGAAAGTTCGAAATATTTTTAAATATTGGAAACTTTAAATTAAAATTTTTAACAATATAAAATGGATAATTTTGAAATCGAAACAAAAAAATGGAAACTGAAATCATGGAATTTTATGAAATCAAGCACAGGTTCAGATAGAAAAAAATTGTGAATGTACATTTCATACAAAATTTACTAGTCAGAATTTTTTTACGTTTCAAATTTGAAATTTTTGGCTATTGAAACGTTGGAATGAGACAAATTTAATTTTTGAGGTTCTTAATTATTCGAAATTGAGAAATTATGATTTTCATCATTTGAAAATGAATGGAATTTCTTTTTTTGAAATCTTTTCATTTTCATTTCTTTTTCATTTTCCAAAAAATTAAAAATGTCCAAAATACCAAAAATGGAAGGTGCTGATATTGAAATTTCAGAATTCGAAATAACTAAGAAAAAATATCATAATTTTTCAGTTTTTATGACTCTTGTACTTCGTAGGTTTTAAGCATTTTTTAGTAATTGTATAACTATAAAAGAAAAGTATATTCACTAGTATTTCAAGTATTTTATTGATTTCTAGCAGTTTTAGTATCATTAAAATGTAGCATAATTTTCAAGGTTATTTTTCTTTACATAATATTTTGAAAATCCAGTACTCAAATTATGATTTTCATCACTTGAAAATGAATAGAATTCCTCTTTTTTGAATCTTTTCATTTTCTTACATTAAAAATTCAGAATTCTAAATTTTCATTGGTCATCAATTTCGAATCTTGAATTTATTCATATCTGAGTAAAAAACTTTAAATTGAACATTGTTTAAAACATAATTGTATTTTTTTATATTATAACTGACGCTTTTGAAATATGAATTTTGACGATGGATTACAAGTTTCATTTTCATTTATCAAAAAATTAAAAATGTCGGAAATACCAAAAATCGAAGGTGTTAATCAGTGTTAATATTGAAATTTCAGAGTTCAAAAAAATAAATAAATAATATCATAATTTTTCAGTTTCAATTTAACTTGTACTTCACAGATTTTCACGATTTCTATAGTAATTTTTATAATTATAAAAGAAAATCATATTAACCGGTATTTTATTGATTTTTAGTAGTTTTAATATCATTAAAATAATACATAATTTTTTAAGTTATTTTTGTATATCTTATATTTCAAAACTTTCAGTACTCTCATAAATTTCTACTGACTCCAAGCAGTACCCAAATTTCAATGTCCATAAATTTAATTGAATTTTCTGATATTTACATTTTTTGATCAATTGAAAATGTGCACAATGTTCAAATTGTTCAAAAAACAAACGCAGACGAATGGTAAGAATTTATCTGTTAAATTAGACCCTCAACACATCTCGATCCAATCCCAATTATTATTATTTTTCAGCAACAATTCCCTGATTTTCAGTGTACGAGCCCTGTTCAGAATAAAAAATGCCAAGGGGCTGATTCCAACAGGAGACTGACTATGATCTCTCCCAAACCAAAATGGCGGATTTTCATATCCGCCATTTTGGATTCGGAGATACCAACCTCCACCCCAACGTTATGTATCGCTCGCCTTTGATTGTAAATTGTCGCGAAAAACGGTTTTTATTCCATTATAATACAATATGACACGGAGTTCATTCATTTCTTCGTCGTCTTTTTTTTTACTCGTTTACCTAAAAATATAAACTGTTAGATGCGCTGAGCATTACTGGCTTTAAGCACTCTGCTAAGTTCGCGTGAAATGCAATGTCATCTTCCTTCGTTAGAAAACTAATTGTTTTTCATTGGTTGGAAATACTGGTTTAGATATAGAACTGTATAAAATCTTTGTCAACTGGAACTCTTAGAACAATGCTTTTTTTTAATATCCTGCTTCGCCGGATAAATACGTCGAGGTCGCGTCCTCCTTTTTTTTCGATTTTAAAGAAAAAAAGGAAACTTTTGTTCTTGCATATAATATATCGGACGAAAGAAATCGCTTGGGAAGAAAAGAGATTCGTATTTCATACGTCACGCACTCTCCGCGTACTTTCCGGCATTGCGATTATTTATTTATTTCTTTTTTCATTGCCTGTTTCTCTTGATTATTGCGTTGAATGGAAAAATATGGCTTCATTTGCGTTGCTACTTAACAAAGGCTGTACATATCGAGCGTTCAACTGCCATGTTCGGAAAGTTTTCTTTTTCTCGGAAAAAGGCAACGTCGTCGAAACATAATTTGTCGACATTTTGTGAAATGTTGCTTTTTTACACTACAGTCAAAGTTCTACATTACAGTCGTATAGTTGGGGTACTGTAAAAGCATGAGTATTCGAAACCTGTTTTTTTTAAGCTGTCCAAGACGCTGACACTGAGGTTAAGAGATTTTTTCGAGAAAAGTTTTTTTTGATTGATTTTTTTTTTTTTAATTTTTCACTGAAATATTTAAAAAGTACCATTTTCACGTTTTGTTACTAATCAAAAAATTTTGTGTTGTGTAAATTTTTGCTGATAGTATTGAAAAATTGGATAACTTGAAATAGTTTTATTACAGTGATTTTTACATGAAATTTATTCAGAATTCTTAATTTTTATTGTAGTTATTCAAAAAAATATGTAGATTTCATATTAATATTTATCATTACTAAATATTTTCTATTCAAATTTTTAACAATAACAATTTTTCTTGTTGGATATTTTATAATTGTTATATTTATTTTGTTTATTTAAATTTTACTAATTACGTTTTTGACGTTAGGTAATAGTATAAGGCCTTGTAAATTGTCGCATTCTCAATTGAAATTTTATTAACATTATTTAACTAACAATTTTGTTATGTTTTGAAGAATGGTAATTTGGACTATGTTATTACAGTGTTTTTATGGCAATTATTTATTAACAAATGAACAATTCATCAAATAATTTCATTTAACTGGTAATCATTATTCATATTTGAAATATTTTGCTGCTTGAAATTTACATTTTAAAAATTTTCATGAAAAATCTCTTTAGAATTTGTTTTCGAAATTACATTCAAATTCGAAAAACATTTTTGTTGATGATTTTTATAAATAATAACTTGAATTATTTTATTACGAAAATTATGTTTTTTAGGATTCCCAATTTAAAACGCGATTATTTTATAAATGAATAAATTGTTTCAAAAAGTTAGAACAAATTTCTTCAAGTAATGGATAAATCTTTGATTTTTCAAGCTTTTCATTCAAAATCGATATAAAAAATATTTAAAAAATCTATGCAAATGAATTCTTTTAGATACCACAAAATATTCGAAAGTTTAAAAAAATCAAAGTAGAAAGTTTACTAATTAAAATTCAACTATCGAAAAATATACGTAAATTTCTAGAAAAAATGATAAAAATTTGTTTACACTCAAAATTACTCATAATTGAGAAGAAACTCTACAA
Organism: Platygaster orseoliae; assembly: GCA_030522825.1. Classification (NCBI taxonomy): domain Eukaryota; kingdom Metazoa; phylum Arthropoda; class Insecta; order Hymenoptera; family Platygastridae; genus Platygaster; species Platygaster orseoliae. The sequence continues at coordinate 5,119 of JAPYZL010111217.1, forward strand.
CAACAAAATTCCTTTCCATTAAGAAAAAAACGATAAAATTTACTCAACCCTCCAAATAGTCAAAAATCAACAAAATTTCGTTATTTATTTATCCACATTATCATTACTCAAAAAAAAGTTCATATTATTTTTCAAGCTTTCCTTTCAAAATCGACATAAAAAATTAATCACATCAAAAAAACCAAAAAAATTCAAACCTAATGAAAAAACTTTTCCCGAGTACACGTTCACTTAAACTTCTAAAAAATTGACATCAAGTACCAGTACCTTCAAAATCCAAAAATGTAACTCAAAAATACCCATACTTTCAGTACCTTTAGCATAGTTTTGTTTGTCATTCTAATTTGTCCTTTCTAACCAAGCTTACATTTTAAACAAATACCATAAAGGTACGAGTTGATTACAGTGTATAATACGCTTACAGGCAGCAAGGACTTAAAAGCGTCTACAAAAATATCTGTTAGTGCGGTTTCCTACAATTACTATGTAAATGTTCATACACTTCGAGTGCTCTCAGTTATTTTTCCCCTCATTTTCATCTTTCGCAGTGACTATTTGCCCATAAAACGCGGCAACCACGATGATAGGGTTAACTTTATTTTCTGTCTGTTTGTCTCTCTCTCTCTTTTTCATTCAATCTTGAATCTCAGGTCAAAAAACGAGATCCATTTGTGCCAATGCAATCTTGCATATGGCGCTCTAAGAAAAAAAATCCAAAAAAGAGGACAAAAAACATCAAGAAAGGCAGGTAGTAAAGGAAACGTAACGTTCAAATATTTCCTCGTTACAGGTAAACTGTTACAAATAAAGTAATAGTAGTCTAGGAATGGGAAAAATGTTGGAGAATTTTTTGTGTTGTGATAGCTATTGATGGTTTTTTGTATTGTAAATAGAGAAAATTAAATTTTAGTATGGTATCTTGGGAATTATATATAATTATTTGAGATTCTTATGTTCTGAGATTTTTATTGTAATGTGCAAAAGCCCTGATTTGGTAATTGAATTAGTGACTTTGAACAGTAAGTTTTAATTGGGAAACTAAAAGGGAAATGAAATTTACAGAATTTAATTTGTTTGTTGATATTCGAGCATGAACAAAATGAAAATTAATGAATGTTAGAACAAAGTAGTTTGAAATTTGGAAAACGAATTTATAACTTATCCAATTTCAAGAACAGGCAAGAAAATTTATACTTTATAATTTTTTCAATTATTCTGATGATTTTATAGGAGTTTTAGCAAACTCAACTCTTGCAAAATATAAAAAATTAGAAAATAAAATAATTAATGAATATAAATAAACGAATGCTGGACTTTTCAAATCTAAAAATATTATCAATACATATTTGTTGATATTTTGAATGTAAGATATGGAGTTTTGTAAAATTAGCAATATCTAAATAAATAAATTTAAATATCAAAATTGATAATAGTGAAAATGTAATTTCAGTTGTAACAAAAATTAATGAAAATTGCAAAATTAATAATAACAGAATACTGTACTTCAAAATTTATACATCATAATTTTTTCAATTTTTCTGGGAATTTTAGCTAATCAAAACACTTGAAAATATAGAAAATTCATAAAGTTACAAATAAATAGTGTAGTATAAATAAATATATAATAAGAAGTATAAATAAATTATAAATAAATTCCAAATTAAAAAACCCATGATTCTTCCAATACCAATTCATGAATTTTACGAGTTGAAGGTACAAAATTTTGTTGAATTAAAAAATTATCAAATAAAACAATACAAATTTCACGAATATTCCGAGAAATTTCAGAACAAGTTTCAGAAATTTGAAAGTAAAAAAATTATTCAAAAATGAGTTTTATTAACTTCAGTTACAGAAACGACAGGATTTGCAAATTTCCATAAACTTCATAACGATTCCCACATTTTCCCAATTCAACTCTCGAAAACCATCAATAATTATCAACCTCGTTTATCCAACAGTTTCCATCCCCAAATGCCACATTCGAAGACCGAAAACTTAAAAATCGGTTCGATCACAGCATAAGAGAATAAAAAAATCTTCGATTTGTTCGCAGTTCGTGATATTGGAAGAGTGATGATGGTGAGCAAAAAAAACATGCTCCTCATGAATGATCGTGCTTAATAAATAAAACGTAAAAAAAGGGTATGGGAGAGTCAACAATATTCGATGCGATGAAATGTGTTTTCTTGCTGTTAAAAAAGGCAGTCTTGTATATAGGAAGGCATCTTTCGATTTACTGGCTTACTTATGCGCGATCGTAAATAAAATAATATGCTGCTCAAGAGACAAAACTATACTTTCTCATTCTGGCCATTTCGTCTTTTTTCTTTGTTTGTGTTTTCCTGTATATCTCTTTTACACACACGCGCGCGCGCATTCTCTCTCGTCGCTAATACATGATATAATTGTAGTACTCGTTACAAATACGTTTTAACACACGTAGCTAACCTAACATACCTACCTAGAATCGAGTATTTTGCTTTTTAGTTCCTACAACATTGATCGCCTCGTGCTGTGTGTCCTCAAACAATTTCATACATGATTTATTTACATGGAAATAGAGCTGTCCGAGACTTGATCTCGATTTTTTCCTTTTTTTTTTCATCGAGCACCATTTTGCCCTTTCGGCAATCAATGCATAAGATCTAGTCTTTGTGTTTTTTTTGTTTGTTTGTTTGTGAGTCAAGGCTCTTTGTTATAAACCTACGTTTACCAAGAGGAAACTTTTGGTAATACACTGGAGATCATTATTTTTTTGATACTTGGTAGGGATAGGAAAACCATCGATAAATTCCTGCGTTAGCGATAGTTACCGAAAGTTTTTCGGCTTCAATAATTATATTTTTGTATAATTCATAACTGCAAACACATTTAATGTAATTAAACAATAATAAATAAGTACTGGTTGATTCAATCAGACATTGGTTAATTACATGATACAAATTTATTCGAAGTACAAAATAAAAAATAATTTACATGGTTGAGTAACTCAGATCTACATTGCAGAAAATTTTGAAATTCAATTTTCCATGGCAATTCGTAATCTTTGATGAACCAAAAAGATCGACTCATCAAATTTTGACGATCACTAACAGGACTCGTACAGTACGGATTAGATGATAATTTATGAAATTGTAAAACTTCAATTTTCATCTTTGATGACCGCGAGTGAAAAATTGGTTGAAATTTAAAGGCTATTACATCACTTTTAATGTTTTATTTTCAGAATAGCGTATTGAAAACTGAAATAATGAAAATTTATGAAATTGGACGAACCTAGATCCAGGTAAAAAAAATGTGAATGTAGATTTTCAACAAAATTAAATATTCAAGATTTTTTGATAAATTCAACATTTGCGGCTATTGAAAGTCTAGAACTTTTACTCTAAAATGTAAAAAATTACTGTTTGAAATTCCTAATGATTTGAAATCAAGAAATTAGGTCATTCATTATTTAAACATTTTTTTATTTTTCTATATTGTAACTTACACATTTCAAACTAAATTTTTCCTGGTAGATACCAAATTCAACTTCTACCTTTCATATTAAAATGTTAAAAACTAAACTTTTCCAATTTTCAATCAAAACTCTAATATTTGATATTGAAGTCTGATCAGTTAATAACTAATGAAAAATTCCTCAAAGTGCCACAAAATTAAACATGTCAATACTGAAATTCGAAATAATTAATTGCGGAACATTTCTTGGAAAAAAATTTATTAGCTATTGTAAAAATTACAATTACGTTAGATTGTAAATAATCAACTTTCAATGTTCGAAAATTACATACGTGCAATGCAACGATTTGAAAATTTAATATCACCATTTGTAATGTACAAGCCCTGACCTCAAAGCTTAGGAACTCAAAATCCTAGAAATTCGAACACTTTTAAATTGTAATATCTATTCGCACTGATCACGAAATTTGAAATCAAACGTAAAATTTCATTTTCGTCTGATACATTTGATTGTTCAAACTTACAATCTAAATCTTCAAGACTTCATAGATTTCATCCAATTTACAATTCGTTCAACAGTGAAAAATTTCGAATAATGATCAGTATCATGTTTAAACATTAGTCCACTTAAACTTCTCGTACCAAGACACATCGAAAACTAAATAATTACAAAACTATCGATAGTTATCGACAACCCATCTTCCCGACAGTTTTCATCCCTATTACTCGGCATGTAAATGAAAGTAATATTTTTCAAACCAAAATTACGATTTACCAGACCAACAGCAAATGTGTGAGATTCAAATTCCAAATTGTGACATCCAACTGACATCATGTCCAACATAACAATTTACAATTTAATCACACATACAAGCCGTCATCTTTAAAATCCATCATCTTCAGAAAAATCACTCTCACTCGAGCATCTTCAAAAACGAGTCTTTTTTGGGGTGGATAAGGTGGGCATACAACGAGGGCACTATAATATTCTCTTCTTTTTCTCATCTCAGTTATATCATTGACAAACAATCGCGATACGCTACAAAAACTTCATTAAAATACCACTCCTGTCTCTCTTTTTTCTCTCTTTAACCGTTGAACTTAGCGTGAGTTGAATCAAATGCTTCTTTTTTTTTACATAAAATTCAAATAGAAAAAAAATATATATATGACTCTAACCTATCAATGTCACGATTTGAGATAATCCTAGACAGGTAATGAAGATTTTGAAGGTGTTTTTTCCCTTTCCTTGAAGGAGGAGGAAATCAAAGAATCGAAATAATAGTTATTAAACCAGGGAAAGAACGTTCAGTCTGAAACAGCTCTAAAGTGGCGACACTCGTTAATCGTTGACTTGAGCGAAGTCCCAAAAAAACTCACTACTGTCGAGGTGTGTGTGGGCATTGGAGGGGGGTTTATAGCACTAAGGTAGAGTGGAGTTTAGGCTCTCTGGGAGACGATAATTCATCATGTGGAAGGGCGGAGTGTTCGCTGGGCTTGGTGGTTGGAGGTTCACGCCGCCGTGCTGACCCGCGCCGCGTCCGCGTTTTCGCCTTTGCAAAATGCCTTTGCGTACCATGTAAAAGCGAATCGTACTTATTGGGATTTTATATTTTTCCGAGGCAACTTGGAAGGTCATGCCGCGCGCCACCATGTCCGAAGCCTGTTTCAGTTCTTCCTCTGAGCGTCTCTGTCGTCTCTGGTAACCTGCCAACACCAAATATCCATTGAGTTAATACGATTTTTTTTATTAACGTGAACAATATCGATAATTATTAGGACCTAAAAAACAAAAAACTAAAATATCACTGAAAATCTGTAGATATAGATATTTATGTTACAAGGAAGAAAATAGTATATTTCTTCACTAGTATGGAAAAGTTTTTTTTAACGAATCAGTTCCATTTTGTTCCAAATTGTTCCACACCAGTCAAGGACTATATATTTCATTCAACAATATGTGGAAAAGGACACTTTTCCACACGGCATTGAATAATAGTATATTTCTTTACTAGTGTGGAAAAGTTGTTCTTAACTAATCTGAGCGTTGCAATAATAATTCGAGAAAAATAAAAAATAAATAATTTGAGAAAAAATTTGGTGTTGCTACCTAGCGAGAACGAGCATACCAACCAATTTGCACGTTAATTCAAAGTGCACGAGAATTTACAATGATCTGAGAAAAAATTTGGTGTATCCATCTACTCAATACGAGCGTATTTCTTATTAATATTTGCTTAGATTCGTAATTAGGAATTATGGTCCTTTTGGAGAAAAGTATATAGAATTATTCACATTCAATGTTTTAATAAATTATAAATAGCATTTAAGAAATATTTCAATTTGAAAAAAATTTTTGTATAGCTATTTCAATGAGATAGTATTTTATGTTTTACATGCCATTCAGACTTTTTTTCTTTTACTTACAGACTTTTGTATTACTTTACTTTTTTTCAGACAATTTACTTTTTATTTCACTTACTTATAAATTTTTTTTTTCGGTGTAACATTTATCGACTTTTTCCTCCTCTTCTTACAAATGCCCTTGGACGGCAAAATACCTTCCTCAGGCACACAATATACTACTTCTGAAAGTTTGATTTAAATACTCAATATTGTTGAAATTTTCCATTCTGTAGCATAAAATTTTATAATTCTTTAGAGCGATACATAGAAATACTGGAAATTAAGAAAAATACTAGAAATCCACGAAATACTTGAAATCTGTTTAGATATTATTTTCTCAAAAATGTCAAAAATTAATAAAAAATTTTACAACTTTTATCCCTGGAAAATCAGATTCTAAAAACCTACATATAAATTCAGGGACAACATCAAACAAACTCAATTTTTTTTTTACTCTCAATTTTATACTTATCATTTCTTGCCAAAAATTTTTCTATAATTTATCATTTTTTGGTAGTTTAATTATGAATCGACCTTTAATTTTTTCGCGCCAAACAAGATTCATGAATAAATAAAAACGTTAAATAACTCTATCATTTTCAGAAAATTTTTGAAAAATGACCATGAACTTTTAAATTCAAAATTCGAAAAAAATTTGTATTCATTTGCAGCACGGGGATTTTAGTACGTCTTGTATAATGAATTTCATTTACGAAACTTACCAATTGCAGAAATAAACCAACTGTTTCATTATGTTTATTTTAACAAAGAAAAATTTTGAATCCAAAAATATTTGCGATATATATATATATATATATATTGGAATAGAAATTTTTGAAAAAGTAAATTTTGTTTTTTAATGAGAACTAATAGTTAAATCGCATCAATAAATACAAGTTTTTTTCATTTAAAAGTTCTGGATTGAAACCAATGAAAAAATCATTCAGTTATTTTTTTCATTAAAAAACTGCTGTATTATTGTTGGCATATCAAAAATTAAGATTCATCATTAATTATTACAATATCAGTTTGAACCCAAATCATTAAAAAATACCAAATTCACACATTTTTACAATCTTTTAATTCATGTTTTCCTTAAATTGAAACAAATTATATTTAAAATTTCACGGGATACAAAATTCGAAATAATTGATTTTAATACCTCTGTAGAAATATTTCAACTGTATGAAACAAATTCTTTTACCTAACCATTTCTTCAAAAATATATAATAAAAAAAAATGTAATTACAAATAGTGATATACTTTCTAAGAACTGAAAAATCTCGTTTCAAAAAACTTCTTACCTAAATTTCAATGCAAATAAATAGTTATTTGAAACAAAATAAGGTTGAGAATTCCAAGTTTGATGTCACTGCATGCTCTAAAACAACTTTAAAAAATCTAAACAAACGTCAATTAAAATTTGTCATGAACCAATTATTATTTTTTATTACTAAATTCCATTCAAAAATTTCTGTTCTACATAATCATGTACTTCTAAAAAATTCAGTTAAATCACTATACCTATATCTCGCACTCCTATTCAAATCATTAAAAAGAATTTTAAATTACTAATCACAATCAACATTTTTTCCCCAAAATTCAGCACCACCAGAAAACAGATATTCCTTCTTTCCTCCCCTCTAAACTTCTAAAACGTTCAATTACCTTCGATAGCAGGAAAGGGACTTCCCGGACTGCAATTGGTGCTACTCGGGACCATGCTGATGGAATAGGGTTTCAAGTCGATTTGTTGAAAGTGTTCGTCAGGTTCCATTTTTACGCTTCCGGGTGTTTCTGTCATGGTAGCCTCGCAAGCGCTCAGTGCTTTTTCCAGGTGTTGCAGGGCCTCCGAGTGTTCCATGTAGTTCGAGGAAGAGCCGCCTTGAGGGGTGCTTTGCTCCATGTTGTTGACACTGCTCGAGGCGATTGCTGGGGCTGGTTTTTCAGTGATTGTTGCGATGGAGGAGTTAAGGTAGTCAGAAGTTGTCATGTCATTTTCGAGAATGATTTCCTCGCTTTTGATTTCGCAAGGCATACTCGGCTGCTGTTCCGGGGACTTTATCGGCTCTAAGGGCGGAGTTGGTCGTTCTTGGTTGCTCGGGCCTTGGGTCGGTGGTGGTGGTGGTGGGGCCGTTGGAGTTTCAGTTGGAGTATTATCTCTACCTTGAGTCGACAAACCTCGAATCTGTGAACATATACATTCTTGTTTCAAAGTACTTTTTTTATTATTATTGTTATTTTCAACTGGCATGAAGCCCAATACAAAAGTTCTTTATTCATTCAATCATTCATATTTCAAAAACTTCCCATTAATGTAACTGATAAACTGCAATTCACAATGTGTCTTCACAATGTGTCTACATCAAAATACGAAAACTTTTATTTTCCATTTCTGCTCAAGGCTACAGTAAAAAATAGTAACGTTAAATAGTATTTTTATAAATCAATAATCAATTATTACTTTAACTATTTATTAAAAAATTTTCAAATAATCACCTGCAGAGCTTCGGCGGCTTGCATCAACCTAGCCAGCCGTCGTTGCGCCACGTAAACCTCTCCTCGGTACATAAACTCCACCAGAGAATTGAGCTCCCACATGCGCATGTCCCGTAGGAAGACTATGGGATGTTGGCATGGAATCTCCAGCAAGAGGCGCTCCAGGTAGTCACTGCAGGCCGAAAGAACGACCTTGTGACACTTGATGGAACCGCCATCGCATGCCAGGGTGACGTCCACAAACTGTTCCGAGCTCAGGAGCTTAGGAAACGCGCTGTGCATGTTCGACTGGTGGCAATTCCACGAGACACAGAATTGTTGATCTCCATTATTTCCAGGATAGGCGCCTGTCATTTGAGGCGAAGTGGTTGCCGACTCCATGATGAATTTTACCAATTCTTTGTTTTAATATTCCTGTTAACATTAGAAAAGTGATATTATTTATACAACAATATAATGAATGCTGGAAAAACAAAATTTATTCTAAAATCGTTGCATTTGGTAAATTAAAAAACCAAGATCAAAAATTTTGAGATATAAGCATGTGATTCTCAAATTAAAGTAAGCGTCAAGTTGTGGATCAAAAGGAGACAACTTAAATATTTTGTATTGAAAAAAACAAAGAAAATAGACAGTGCAGAATCAAAAATGTAAACCAAACAAAAAGAATTTAGAAATTCACATGAAAACATTGAAATTAACATTATTTCCATTCACCAAAAAATTATATATTACAGAACTTTGCAATAGTTAGGCAGTTTTTGAATTAAAAATTTTAAAAAATGATCAGAAAATTGTATAGCAACATTAAAATTTTTACATTGCTTTTCAACTAAGATAACATTAGTCATCCTTAACCAATTATTCTTTATTCATAAAATAAAACATCAGTTAAGTTGACATAAATTCCATAATACATGATATGCTATATAATTGGAAAGTTGTATGGAAAAAAATCAAATTTAAGAACATACGTCTATCAATTTAAAAAAAAAATCAATACATATTTTTTTGTTTCTTTAAAAGGATATGTGAATTTTTCATTCCGTACTCATAGATATACTGAGCATGCAAATGATGTCACATTGTTATACGTTTTAAAACTATGTGTTTTTGTCAATTTTTGAGACATGGCAAAAAGAAAAAATACGTATCTTATACTTTTTGATAAACTAACGATATCAGCAATAAAAAAATTAATGCAACTTCCCAATTGTTCATATAAAAATTAATGTATCAACAGAAATAGCCAATTTCTGTCTTCATATAAATCTGGAACAAGGAAGAGAATATTCAATTTATAATCCATTAAGGGGGTCTTCTACCTTGTGGCCTCGTTTTTGATACTGTTTTTTGACAACGGATTGCAGGGGAACTAATAATGCAATCAAGGTGCGGTTTT
>JAPYZL010111245.1:0-18156 GCA_030522825.1 Platygaster orseoliae
TTTTTAGCATGACTCTTCTTATGAAATTTTTACCATGACTCTTTTTATTGAAGACTCTTCTTATGAAATTCATAAATGTATACAATTGAAATAAAAGTTCAATTCCAACCGAAATTCGGAAAATAATACTTTCGGGAAAATTGTCGTTCGGAGAAAAATACTTTCGGGAAAATGGAAAATCGGTAAATAATACGTTCGGAATAATGGCATTTCGGGAAAATGGTCATTCAGGGAAATGACCGTTCGGGAACTTGGATTCGGGAAAATGACCGGGAATCCGAATTTATTTTTGCAACAACAGCTAATTTTTTTATTACCAGAGCATAATCACTACGCATAAAATTCCATTACATAGTAGTTGTGCTCTGGTAGAAAAAAATTTGTTGGAGCAACAAAAAAAAAGCTACTGCTGTAAAAAAATTCGTTCTTTCAAGTTGTGTTGAAAAAGCACATCTTTTTGCTGGTACAGTAAATCCTTTTTTATCTGTGTAAAATACTAAAAAACACTGATGCGAAAATAAGTCAACTGAATTTTCGAATTGTAAATTTGCTAATTGTTGAATTATTTTTCAATTAACGTGATTGATCAATATTTTCTGATTTTTTGAATTTCCATTGTGATTTTCCGAATAATTGAAGATTTCGAGAAATTTTGAGGATCTCACAGAATTTTTGTAGCCTTAAGGATTTTCAAAATTTTTCACGATGTATTCTACATTAACTTGAAAATATGTTATGCCATTAATAATAATTGGCGATCTTAGAAATCCCGAATGTTTTTTTTAATTTTTCAAAACTTCCAAAATTTCTAGTATTTTTTTTTTTTCATGAATATCAACTATAAAATACTTTCTAAAGTTTATACAAGTTTAACTCACTAAGAATACTTAAAATTTTCCAATACCTTTCAAAAATTTCAGATATCTGAATTTCTGTAGCCTTATAGAATTTTTAAGAATTATCACAATCAGTGTAATTTTAATTCATTTTCTGTCATTCTACAGAAATGTTTTGAATTTCTTGAAATTACAAGTAATATTGGATGATTTTTGATTTCTCGAGACGTAATAATTATTATGAAAAACTTCCCTTATTTCACTAAAATTTGGCAGACTTTATTCTTTTAAAATTTTCCAATAATTTTTAATATTCCAGATTTGTATTCAATAACATAAAAAAATACATAATTATAAAAACAATTCGCAAACTTCATCATCATTTTCTGGAATCTCAAAATTTTTTAAAATTTTTTGTACTATTGAAAGACATTAAAATTTCTATTGTTTTTCTTTTCTGAGATTTTCCTAACTTCAATTACAACACAAACTATCTAAAAACTTTCCAAATTCTTCGAAAATTTGTTAACATACTAAGACTTTTAGCAATTTCTTTACTTTCATAGTTTTCTAGATTTCTATAATTTTAAAACAGAAAACATTTTCATGCATTGTCCAATGAAATACAGGGTGTACTTTAAATCTCCGTACAAAAAAAATCTAATATTCCTTTTTGAATTTCAAATCGAAAAGTCCTTTGCGACTTTTTACAAAACTCAAAATCAAAAAAATTATTCAAGTTTGAAATTTGAACAATCAATGCGCTATTGTGAAGAGTGAGGATAAAAACCACGTACCAAAATTCACTTAAATTTCCTTCATATTTTTCTGAGTCGAAAAGTCCTATGCCACTTTTCGCAAAACTCAAAATCAAAAAAGATATTAGAGTTAGAAATTTTAACCAATCAGATTTCTCAGATTTAAAGGACTTTTCGACTCAGAAAAATATGAAGAAAATTTGGTTCGAGTTTGGTTCGTGGTTTTCATCCCCATTTGTCAAAAAAACGCATTTACTGTTTAAATTTCAAACTTGAATAAATTTTTCGATTTTGAGTTTTGTAAAAAGTGGCAAAGGACTTTTCGAGTTGAAATTCAAAAACGAATATTAGATTTTTTTTTTGGTACGAGGATTTCGGTACACCCTGTATACTGATGAACCTAATCTAGAAAATTTACGATCGCTTTCTCACACTCTGAAAATATTTTTAAATATGAGGAATTCATGGTTATACTGTTTCAAGACATCTTAACCAAATGTTTTGTTTTGTTTTGTTTTTTTTGGCAGCAGTAGCTTTTTTTGTTGCCAGAGTACAATCATTATGCATAAAATTCCATTGCATAGTAATTTTTCCCTTGTAACAAGAAAGATTTGTTGAGGCAACACATCATTTGGTTTGATACAGCAGATCATTTTGCTGATGCAGTAAATCCTTTTTTATCCGTGTATATAGGAGCATAGGAACACGTGAAAATTAAAAATATTCTATTTCCGACTTCATTCATTTGATTGATTATTTGGTTCCGGTTCGCTATGAATCCTATAAAGTGGTGATAAAAATCTCTCGTTGAAAAAATAGAAAAAAAAGAAATATTATTGGAGGAAAACGAAATTTGTTGCAGGGATATGATACGGGACTTGGCACAAAAGGAGCCCAGCTTTCGGGTGGTCAAAAGCAGCGTATCGCAATAGCTCGAGCGCTCATCCGGAACCCACGGATTTTACTTTTGGACGAAGCCACTTCAGCTTTGGATACGCATAGCGAGAAGGTGAGTTTCACCTCATCATACTGTCCAAGAACTATTTCATTTCAATTTTGAAATATATCGAAATGAAATAAAAGCCAAAGAAACAAATCGAAGAAAAGGGTTTTGAATAGAACAAACACGAGTTGCACAGAATTTAACGATGTTGGCTTATTCACGGAATTGAAACTTTTTTTATTCACGTAAATATTTGATTTTTAAGTCAATTGAAATAAAAAATTATGGGATTCGAAATTTTTTTTGATAAAAATGATAAATATTCGATTGTTTCTTGTTATTATTTGATTTTTCACGAATAAGTAAAGAACTCATTAATTATTATTCATTTAATCTCTCATAATTTTCTCGATTTCCAAATTAAAAAAAAATTTTTTTCCTGAAACTTAATTTGTTAGAGTCTAAAAAAATGTGTTTGTCTGCACTAAAAATTTATTTTAGTGAATGAAATCGGTTTTCTAGAGCAAATATGCATAATCTACAACTTTGAAGCTCTCTTTTATTCTCAAAGTATATTCTACTTCTAAAATTTATTGACAGTCTGTGAGAAAACTTTTCCGAGCAAATTTTCCATTCATATTTCAAAGCGATGAATGCTAGATTCGTTCGGTTTGACATTGACGATCGGAAAATGTATTCTCTCGATGTAGATCGTGCAAGCTGCGTTAGACAAAGCCATGGAGGGTAGAACATGTATCACTATAGCTCATCGTTTAGCGACGATTCGCAACGCCGACGTTATTTGCGTTGTCGAAAAAGGAATGGTCGCTGAAGTAGGAACCCACGAGGACTTGATTGCAGCGGACGGTTTGTACGCACATTTGCATGCGCTGCAAGAAGCTACCATTGAATAAAACTCGAGTTGATACATGAAAACTAGCGACGAGCATCATTCAGTATTCGACCGAAAACAATCGATTTCATCGAATCATTGATTCACGTTATTGTAACGAGTTTTAATTATTGTACTATTGTAGAACGAGATTCGAAATTCCTAAATTGAAATATTCTTTCTCTGACGAAGAGAAAATTGATTTTATAATTGTAATGAGTGTATTTGTTTTTTATAAGTTGTATTAGTTAATCTGACGGTGTTAATCTTGAGTATTATAAAAATTGTTCGGTTCATTACTTTATACCAGCTTTTTTCATTGCTTTATAGATTGGGATTAATATTTTCAAGATAAAACTTAAAGGAATCATTTCATATTCAACACTTGTAACTGAATTCTAATCAAGTCTGCTTGAACGTAGTAAAATGCTGAAGCTCAGTAAGAAATGATTTATAGAATTACTTCAATTGACTTCCAGTGCCTTGTTAAAACTTTGGGTATTCCGTACCGATTTTTGCTAAAAGTTTGAAAACATCACGGCCAAAATATCAAGCTTCTAATTGCGATGAACAACGAATTTAAATAACTGTAAATGATCTCTTATCTATTTGAGATATTAACTAATAATTAAAATTTGCAACTTTATAGACAGTAGAAAGAGAAATTTTCATTTTACTGACGATAAGAAAAATAACGATGTACGTTGTATGAACAATTATCGACGGCAAAGAAAAAACATTAATTATGTTTATTATTTATGATTTCGATAATATGTGTTTAGTAGTAAAATGAAACCAAAAGAGAAATTTTTAAATATTGAAGAAATAAGGTGATTTCTGGAATTCGAGAAGTATTACCAGGAAATACAACTGATTAATTAGCAGAATTAATCATAATAACGGAATCTAATTTCTATCTACTTAAAAAAAATTGTTTAAATATTATTCGGAGTTTACCAATTTTCAAATAAGTAAAGTATCATACAGTAATTTATGTGTTAAATATCCGGATTCGGAAAATTTGAACTTTGCTAGAAAATCATTCAATGGTAATTGAATGTAACAATAAATCTCAAAATTATGAATGAATTCTGAATTTCAGAATAAAAAAACTTCTGAATCGAGAAATTTTGAAACTGCGTTCCGTCGATTGAAAATTTTGCCTTACAAAATTTTCATGGCTTTTGCAAGCTTTCTTAGAAATAAGCTGTAAGTTTTAAATTTCAAGTATTCAAATCTAAGAGTAGAACTTTCGAAAATCAAAAACTTTAGAAGTTTGAACATTCGAAATAATCTAAAACTTTCTTAAGTTTAACAAAAATTTTCGTAGGAAAGATGCTCTCCAATATATTAAAACAAAGTCAGAGATACAAAATCAAAATAAAAAACGATCAAAAAGTATGGAAGAATGTAACTCTTTCATTCATTTCATCGACTACGTAAAAATGTGTAAAAAGCGCGTGGGATGTATGATTGAGTCGAAAACGTGAAAATGTGTCGATAATGTATTTGTAATGAATAAACAATTGCTATAAAAATTAGGCTTTTATATTTTCCCTATCTTTTTAAACAATTTTTTTCACAACATAAACAACTGTGAAAAACTCTGAAGAAAATTTCAATGTAGTGTATAAAACTATTTAAATTTTTAAAGAGTATAAACATGTTCTTTCAAGTGCCACGTTGATAGTGTAGTGTGTTGACTCCTGTAAATTTTTCTCTAACTTATAACTATGCTCAAACTTTCGGAGCATTTTTATTGTGTGTAATCAGGAGTCAAAGTTTTAGTATGTAATTCCATCTACCATTACGAGACTTCTCGACGCCATATCATTAGACAACACATCGTCGCGGTACTTCGAAAACTAACTTTGACAAGGTGGAATTGCAAATTCCGAAACTTGTCATTGGCGAGACATACAAATGAAGCTCGCATAGTAAAATTTAAGGAAGGTAATCAGCCGTAGAACTACCAGTATTTTCAAATTAGATTTATTCAGATATATAACGATGAAGACATCGCAATCAGGAGGGGGGGGGGGGGCAGAAAATTTCATTTCGCCTCCGCTTGTGAGCATTAAATTCTAGAAATCCATATGGAATTTTGCTGAAGAACTAGAAAAATGCAACAGACTTGAGAAAACATTAAAAGTGTAAAAAATTTTTTTTTTCACACACATTTATTCGATCGGAATATGTAGAACTTCAAAATTCAGAATTTCTGTAGGAATACATGAGAATATTATAATTTTATTGAGGTTTCATGAATATTCAAAACATAGGAAAAATATTGAAATACAACAAAATTCCTCTGAACACTAGGAATCGATGATAAAACTATGTAATGAAAAATCTTCTGAATTACTAAGAATCTAGAAAATTTAATTTATCAATCCATTAATTATAAAAAAACCAGAAGATTAGTTGAAAAAAAAGGCAATAAATTTTGATAAATACTGAAAAATAAAGAAGAGGCTGAAAATGATACAAAAATTCTGAATATGAGAATTTTACGTAAATATTGTTTTATAAGTAATGGATTGAGATAATGAAAATTTTTGAAACTTTTCACCCTAGAACATTTAATTCTGAAAATCTTAAAACTTACAAAAAAATTCAGTAGGGTACTAGAAAATTTATTTAGCGCTCGACCTAGTAAGTAAGGGAGGGGGCGTAACGCGAAGATCCGATCAAAAGGAAGACGAAAACGAAATCTTTCAATGAATTTTTTTTATTTAACTCGCCATAACTCTGGAACTAGGTATTGGAATTAAATGAAATTTGGACGCATGATTCTTCATACTTTAGCGATGTTCTCAAAGTGCAGAAATACTCATTGACATTATTTATTTATTGTTGAAATAACAATAAAAAATGATATTAAATATTAACCTAAAACCTCGAGATTTTCGAAACTTTTATTTACAAGTTTTCTTTATTATAGAGCAAAGAAGTCTTCATAAAAATTTCATGTCGATTGCATTATTATTATAGCCGCAGTATGAATAAATCAATGATCGCGCTGAGTTATATTATATATATAAATAAATAACGCCAATGAACTTTTCTGTACTTTAGGAGCATCGCTAAAGTAAGAAAAATGATGTGTCCAAATTTCATTTCATTCCAATGTCTAGTTTCAGAATTATGGCGAGTTAAATAAAAAAAGTTTATTGAAAGATTTCGTTTTCGTCTTCCTTTTGATCGGATCTTCGCGTTACGCCCCCTCCCTTACTTATTATGTCGCGTGCTCCCGCTGTTTAGCTTTCCAGGTCCTCAATCGTTGATCACACGGCATTCTTTCGAAAATGATGCTAAAGTCCCAACCAAAGGCCAGTGGTACTTAGATAGGACAGGCAGTTCCTTGGTTGGTACACTTTATTTAATGTTTATATTTGAATTTTTTATCTGAATAGATTGGAAAAATATAGTAAGAAGTTGCTAAAAACTTTAGCGAAAGTTATTCATATATTTGAAGGTGCATTCTTTATTGATAAGCAAAAAACTTTCAGCAGTTAGTATTGCACGTGTAACATAAATAATGTCTTTTAATGACATAAAAAATATCTTTTAAATGTTGCAGCATTGTATCACCGAAAATTTTTTAAAACTCTTTGGGAAATTCCCCAAAACTGAATTTTTTCCACAAGTAAGCAAAAATTTTTGAATTTCGGAAATTCGTCGTAATGAGAGAAAGATAGATAATACCTAATTTAGAAGTGCAATTTTTCATAAAAAGAGAAAAATTTTGATGTTTTTACTTAATGTCTAAAAAAGTATCATGAATAATAAAATATTATCGTCTACAATGAACAAGTTATTCGAGATGCTATTTCTAAAAGTAGCATTTCTATTGAAAAATGTCATGAAAATGACTTTCAGAAACACGCATTTGAGAAATCAAACAATAATTGCATTTTTTCTTTCGCAACTGAAAGCACTTTATAATTTTCAACCTGATATCGATTGTTTCACAACGCTCGTGATCTTCAACGCACAGTGTGATAAATGAAGCAATTTCCTACATTTTTACGCCATTTATATCGCGCCCATATTCGATTTCGTTAATGGATGAATCTCCGCATGTCCTCTGAGTTTTATGCACGGCCGGGATTTAACGGCACGACGCGTGTTACGATAACGATATCGTGGATTATAGCACTATAGTAAGTAAAAATAATGTGACTACGCTACGCTTTAATGAGTCCGTTAATGCTTGTTAACATCGCACGTCTGAACGGAAAAGATAATGCGGAATTCTAATTAATTTTACCTCGCGTTACCCTTTTATTGTTGTGCTAATTCTTTGAGAATCGGTGATTGGAAGAATTACTGTTGATCTTGGGATGACTGGGATTTTCTTTTATCTGGTTGATGTATGAACTAGCCTTAAAAGGTGCAGTGGCCAGTAAATTGAAAAGTATCAATAAATATTAATTCAATATGCAACAAATAAATAAATGAACAATATGCAACAGTTGCTATTAGTCTCTAATAGTTGTAAGTCAACGAATAGAGAAGAAGGTAAGTGCGGGCGGTGGAAGAGATAGGATGGAACAGCCGTTGAGGGCTGGTCAGCACGGGAAGTACGAGACCAACATGTTATCATATGTGCATATGCGACTAGGTGCAAGTGCCCGAACACCAACGAGTATCGCGACGCACATAAATCAGCATAAATTGCAACGCCGGATTCCATAGTTCGTATACTCCGAGCCGGGGCTCCATATGCGCCTACCAGCGCGAAACTCGCCGGTATCGAAATATGCTCTTGTATTTATAGGAATATTTTTCCGATAAAACCGAGAATTACCAGAATTTACGCGAATTTTCGTCGAGAGATCTGGATTAAGCGCATTCGTCAGGTCCGGGCGCGAACAATGATGAGATTTTTTGGTCCATGAATGATTCATGGTTCATCTGCTGCGAGGGAAACGAAGATAAATACTGAAATTTCAGTGAGCACTATGTGTTGCTGAATTTGAATCGAACAGTTCAGTAGAACTGTCTTGTCGGGTGGTATATGACAAGAAAGTTCGTCCCTCTGTTATTTTATGGAATTATTACGTTCTGCGTAGAGCGTAATTCTACGTTGCCCAATGCACGCGCTCGTTATGAACAGCTGTCTGCAGTCGCCTAATTTTTAAAGCATTCTCGAGCATTCCTGGCGGATGTTCGAGAATTTCACGTTTCCGAGTGGAATCGACTTAGAGTTTTATTTTAAAGCGTTTGCTGCGCTGTGATTGGTCGAAAATGTGCATCGCAGCAAGTTGCCAAGAGATGGCGCCATCGCATGGTCAAACATTTGTTTTGATCGAATCAAATGACAAATTTGTTTTGACTTTTTGATTGAAATAAACAAGATCGTCCAATTGTATGACCCATGTTCGATGATGAAAATATTTTTTTCGTTTATTTAGTGCAGTGAATTTTCGCTCCGTGCTGTGACATTTTGTCTCGATTTTCTGTTTTAAATTTGAAGAGAACGATTATTGTACATTTTAGTTCACATAACTGAACAACTTTTTTTATCCTTTTTTTTTTTCTTAAATAGAAAACTTTTGCATGAGAAGAAGAATTCTATTTTTATAGTAATCTGCCATTATTTTTGGTGTATGAGACTTTAATATACACCTTATATTATGACCAGCTACAATTTTTTGAATTATTCTAAAAATATCTTTCATCCAAGAGAAAAACAATGAAAATATAATCAGTTGTTATCCGCCCAAATCGACTATTGAAATATAAGTGCAACGAGCAATTTTCACGAGGTGTAATTCATGTCAGATTTTTTATCGTCAAATGTACTGCATGGAAAAATGAAAAAGATTGAAAAGTGTGGCTCCACTGAAATGAATAAGAGGTTGTACATAACTCCTCTAAATTCTTCACATTTTTCAAAGACGTAAAAAAGTTCCGTAGAAACACGAGGTGACGCAAAAGAAAAACGACGCTTACGGATATAAATACTCTCACAAAAAATTGTCAAACCTTCAAACGAGACTCTCTCATCAGTGTAACTTTTTCACGTTAAACGAAGTATAAAAAAAAGATATTTATGTTCTTCCGAATAAAACTCTTTTGATGCATATTTTACTATAGAGTGCAAAAATATAACTGAGTAATAAATACCCTCGCGTAATAAATTCGACAATATAAACTTCAGTTATAGAACATGCTCGGATAATGGAGGATTTTTGTACGTATTCAAACATCAACTTTTCATCATTTAATTTTTTTTTAACGGTATTGGGAGTTGGTTTCAGTTTAATCATAAACCATTACCGAACATTGAATTTTCTATATTTTTCTCGAGGTTTCGGCATTGTTTTCATAATAAGTAAAATGCATATTTCGAAAATGACTGTTGCAGGTGAAATAAATTTAGCGTAATTTTACGCTTGACTTTTACCCGAGGCAAAATTTCGCGTAGAAACTTATGCAAAACGAACCGATTTGGAATACTAATTAGTCGCAGATAGTTTCAAAGTTTTTCACGTTATCGTTGGAATCGATTGAAAGAAAAACAAATTTCTATTGAGATAGAATCATTTATATGCAGCACACAAGCACATTTGAACAGATAAAAATGTGTACGGAATGGAAATCCAATATTAGGGGATTATTGGTTTTACGGGGGCATTTTTGCCCCTCTCTATTTATTTTTACTGACTTTCAGCAGTGATTGGTTTCCGAGATTAGAAATTCTCGACGCTCGGATTTAGTTATTTAACGATATCGTACCGATTGGAGTTCGGGTCATATTGATTGGGACATATTGATTTTCAGGAAAAAAACCATCTTTTTTCAAGTTGTGTTTTAAATAATTTTTTAAGCCAATATTTCTAGAATTTTTGGAACTGTACGTTTTAGATACATAAATCCTTTTTTGAAAATTTTATGATTTTACAGACATATGCCCACTTTTCCTGATTCCTCTTCTGATTCCAATTCTTTTTTTAAACTTAAGAAAAAGAGTCTACCTACTTTTTATCTTCAGAAAATAAAAAAATGAGATTTACATATTTTCTTTACATATTCGGAACCATAACAACTGTCACTCAGATCAATGAACAATTTTCAAATTTCGTTCAATAATTTTTTTATTTATTTAAAACTTCGTTACTGATTCACTATGAATCCTGAGAATATTTCTATATAATATTCACACCTCTGACGATAAGGTTGAGTGGAATATCTGTGATATTTTATAGACGAATCATGTCTATGAATTTCGGGGAGGAGATAAAAAGTTTGTAACGCATTCAGTAACAGAGCTCCGATATCGAACAATTGAACATCAAACGGTGCTTGAGTCTGGGGCGTTGAATTGGACGTGGCTTTCAACTCCCAGTGCAATTAAATCGGCAGTAAACTTGGATTATCCTTGTACACATGTACAGATGGACATCTGCACACACGTTTTACAAATCTCCGAAATCAAATCACGATTCTTCTTCACTCGAATCCCATTTTCGTCGTTGGCATCGTCAAATCTATGAAAGCGCGAGTTTTTTTCATGAGAAAATCTGGACAAACATATACTGCTACACGTTTTCCCGAATGCAGTTTTCTGACAGCTTGTTTATCAGATTCACAATACTATTATAATACATCGTCTGATCAATCAAGTTCGAATTTCAAAGAATTACTTTATTGACGTTCAAATTATAATCATTCTAAAATTTATATATTACTATTTACACTGCATTTTGTGCAATTTCTGCACAATATTCTGAAATACTCGGTTTGCTTTGACTACGTTCTCCATTTCTTCAGCGAAAAAACAAACAGAAAAGTTCAAGTTTCGCGACGAAAATGAGCTTCCACAATCAAAGCGAAAGTTTCTCTGAATAAATTTCTGAATCAAAATTTCATTAAGGAACGCGCGACAACCGATTTGTCGTTGCGGTGAACCTCTCTGTTCTACTTAGACGCAGGTGTCGTCGTTCCGCCATTATTTCGCAGTTACCCTTTTCCGAGCGCTCTTTTTCGTGAGATTCAAAAGCGAACTTTGATGACGAAAAAAAACTTGTCTATTAACGTCCGCCCGATACAAAGTTTAGGAACGAATAAATTATCGCTACAATGCTTTTATTCCCAAACTTTGCTTTGAATGGAAATGTCCGGCATTTTTTTGGACGCTCTGTTTTTCTGGAATTTCAGTGCCAGGCTCGTTTCGCGATGCTATCCCGAAGTGATAATTTTTTTTTTGTAAGACTGAATTGAATAATTTTCATTGAGTTAACTTGACCTGTTAAAACGCATAATTTTTGTATTGTATTCGAATGCTTGAGGTGAAAATTGAGGTGAAAAAGTGAGGAGAAAATTCGAATACTCGCAAACGAAATTTCATATTCAGCAAACTAGAATACCCGAAGCGTCAACTTTTTCCTTCTTCAACTGACGAAACGTAGTAAGAGCAACTGAAACGATTTTTCTCAGTGCGAGGTACCTTATCGGATGCAAATATGCAGGAAGTATGTCACTCGTTCGTCGAGGAAAGTTATCGAAACCGTACAACTTGTAAAGTGTATAAGGATCATATCACTGAGAAACCTGAAGTTGGCCGAAACTTTTGCGAGTTTCGGCAAGCTTTCGGCCCGCGGTTGGCTCCATCAAATATCGTATTGTTTCCCGCACGTGTTTCCATTGGGCAACTTACGAGGCGGCTAGCCCTGCCTCGCCATAATTGAAATTCCTTGCAGATGTTGCCAATATCCGCGAGATTCGATGAAAAAAAAGGTAATAAGGCTCGAAACTCAATCACGTTTATCCTTCGAGATTCGATTAAATAGAGAATATTATTTGTCGATCTCAAAAATTTCGAGTGGAAAAAGTCTATTAGTTTTTGAGATATATGGTTTTAAGAACTTTTGACTGTATTTTGTATCTGAAAATTACAGTTGATAATAGATGAAAAAATGAATATTTGATATCGCAATATACCTACATATTATGTCACAAATGCAAAAAAAGCGTTTTTATAAATCACCTAATCCTTGGATGTTATATTATGAATCGACTGAATCTCACGATCAAGTAAATAGCTTTATCATGCACTTATGCCTTCGCCTGTTCTGCGCATGAAAATGCAAAAACAAGAATCTTGAGGATGCGATTTCGCGGAATATCGTCACTCGAGATATTTTTCCCCTTTCATGGACGTCTTCTCACTCCTCTTCAGCGTTTATTTTTCCATTTTTTGACTTTCAAGTGTAGCCGATGCAGGTAGTGAGGCTGAGAAAATCTCACGTAAACGCATACTGCTTTCGTCGTCTTTCGAGTGGGAGTGCACTCAGTATCGTTTTGCTCCACTTTAGCATTTAGAGAAGAAATCTACCGCGGGCCATAGAAAACAAAACCCCAGAAAAAAGCCTTCGACATCTTTTTCTTTCCCGAGATAACTGTCATGCATATATTTTATGACTCGCAACAAAAAACATACGTGATAAAATAAATCAAAGCTGAATTTGATTTGGAAACTGTATACATATATTCATGTAACGCTTTTGGAAGTTTGGTTGATGCTCTTTTTGATGATATTGAAGGTTAGGTAGATGCAGTTTGAGGATATTGGACTTAATGATAACAGAAAGATAAATCTATTTAATCGGAAAAAAGGTACACTATGTATTTCAAAAAATAATTTCTATGTCATTCAGAAATTTTTTATAATATTTGGAATACAAGAAATATGCTTTGCAATTTTCTTCATGACCATTATTTTCAAAAAAAGATGAAGTTTTTATTTATAGAGTTACTATTTCATAATCATTCCTATTAAAGAAATGAAACTTATCATGATTCATCACGTTTGATAAATTATTTCTTGAATTTTGGCAATGGAATTGCAGCAGTATATGGACGCAAGCCAGTTTAAGACGAGACATGCATAAATACAGGGATCGCAATGTATACTCGAACAATTACGTATATTCACGACGTCACGTCACTAGGCGATTGAATCTATTTGTGAAAGGCTAGCTACGATTGTGGTTCACGCAAATGAATTTCACTATTTGTCAGCAGTAGACACAGTGACAAGTGGAACATAAATTCGAATAAGTTTCTCTAATATATACAACTTTTCCAAGAATTAATTGCATTTCGTATCCTAGAAAGTTTACAACTGTTACATTTTTAAACAAGAACCCTCACCTCCAAATTTTACGTTGAAAATTTTTTTGAAGGTGATTATCTATTTGAAAAATACAATCAAATCTTAGAGACAGAAATGAACGTAGCAAAAGATGTGGAAATTTTGGGCACTACTCTATTTAAAAATTGTGGATTGGTAAAATATTTAAAAATATTTACACAAAGATAGATCGATTTATAAATAGACAATTATAAAAATTTTTTGGGGATAATAGTTTTTATCGATATTTTCAAAATTTTAGATGACTCAAGAATACGAAAGAGTTAAATAAAATATCGAAAAAAATATTGCACAGTTACTGCAGTTTTACATAAACGCAAATTTTCTACAATACAAAATTTTTTTTGTACTTTGAAATTTTCTACATGTAAGTTACAAGTCAAGTAAGAGGAAAAATTTTTAGAATTTTTATGATTTTCAAATAGATTCTTTACTTTTATACATTTTTATATTTCAAGTATATCATCTCGATTGTTACATAACATCGATAGTTAGCAATGAGGCCTGCAAAATGTTGAATGTATAGTCAGGGCTGCCGAGAGAAAATCCGGGCCCGGGAGATGTAAAAAATTCGGGCCCCACCCCCAATTCTTTGAAGAAACACTATGCAATATGACATAATCATATATGTTTATTTTATGAAAGACAAGATTATCAAAATTTTTGGCTATTGTCTATGGACGTGGACAATTTTCAAATCCAAACTTCAAAAAATTCAGGATTTTCGAATATTCATTATCAATTTGTTAATAATCTTCAATTTATAAATTATTATTGGAATATGTAACAGTTTTCTTGCATTTTCAAATTATGTATAGGTAATTTTAAAAAAGTTGGATATTCGATTCGATTTTGAAAAGTTTTGCATACAAGTATATTTCCATAGAAATATTGTTATATATCCACATACAATGAATCCAATATAAAAATATCATTTTGTAATGACTTGCATTTCAAAGAATTAAAATTTTATTTTTTCTGAACATTCTTTTTGATGTTATGCAAAAATAATCAGTTTTAGCAATTTTTTTCGTTGTCTATGAATATTTTTATAAATATTTTTTATGTATCTTGATATATATATTTTATATTATTTAATATTTTTATAACTTAGAATATATGAAATTTTAAAATCTAAACTCCAAAAAGTTCAGGATTTTCGAATATTCATTATCAATTTCTTAACAATCTTGAATATGTAAATGATTTTTGGAATATTCAATAATCTTCTTGCATTTCCAAATTAAGAATGGTAATTTGAGAAAAGTTGGATATTCGATTCGATTTTGAAAATTTTTGCATATAATAATATTTCCATTAAAATATTGTTATACTATATGCACATAGAGTAAACGCAATATAAAATCATCATATTGTAATGATTTGCATTACGAAGAATTAAAATTTTTTATTTTCTAAACATTCTATTTGATGCTATGTTAAAAAAATCGGTTGTAGAAGTTTATTTTATTCTCTATGTATATGGACTATTTATAAACCCAAACTTAAAAAAGTTCATGATTTTCGAATACATATTCATTATCTATTTGTCAATAATCTGGAATTTAAATATGATTTTTTTAACAGCTTTCTTGCATTTTCAAACTAGATATGGTAATTTAAAAAAAGCTGGATATTCAATTCGGTTTACAAAATTTTGGCATATAATTATATTCCCATAAAAATATTATTATAATAAGTCAAGTAGGTAATGATCACTAAGAGCCAATTTCTATTTCATTTCATCTTGAATTTATTTTTTCCATCAATATTTCGACTTTCTCTTGGGTCCTCATCAGGATCTTAACATAATAAAAAACATCATATGAACAAAATCTTTCTATAAAAAACCAATGACACGAAAATAACAATAAAAAGTTAACTCACGAATAACAAAGGTTTCCTTATATAAAACAATTGTGATCGGAGAAGATTCTGGTAAACACCATCGTCAAAACTCTTTAAATATGAGACACAATCACAATATAGTCAAAATTTGTCCAAATCCAAATGAAAGCGCAAGAAAGAAATGCGTACATAGCTTATTACAAACTTATATCGATGGTGGACGACAACTCAATGAAACATCATTCTCAAAACTCGATATAAAATTAATATAGATAAAATACTATCGTCTAAAACATATTAAAAGTTCAAATTTTATCACAATCCAGTAAACCCATCACTATCTTAAAGCATTCCAAAATACCCGTCATAAACTGAATCTAAATTCTTAGTATCATCTTGTCTGTTCAGCGTATGATTAGTTTTCTTAATGAAAATCATTTCCGATAAAACTCGTTTCCATCTATTCATTTTCCGGTCTAAAACATCAACATTCTCCCAATCAAATTCATGTCCACATTCTATTCTGTGCAGGGCCGGCGGAATATGTATGGAATGTATGGAGTTCTCCACACATGGGGAAATTCCATGTATGGAACTCCATACATGGGAGCCGTGGTGAAATATTTCTGTTGAGGGTTTTAGTAAGCCGTTGCGTAAACAAAAAAATTTTGTTTTTATGAAAAAGAGACAGTTTTATGAAAAATTGTAAATTTATTATAAAAAAATATTTTAGACCCGTACATTTCTTTAAACTTTTTAAAGATATTTTTAAACAAATTTTAAATCTGTTAAGTTTTTTTTTATATCAATTAACTTAATTTGATTTTTTTGTATTCTTACACCACCTCCCCCCCCCCACCCCGGTCGTCTAAACTCCATACATGAAGCGAAACGGTTCCGCCGGCCCTGATTCTGTGTTGTGTCACTACATTATGATTGGATGAAACCAATTTTATATTATTTCTGTGTTCATTTATCCTTGTCTTTAAATATATTTTGGTCTGTCCTATATAACAAAATTCATAATCCTTACAACTTATTTTATACACCACTCCCTGCTGATCAGGAAAAGCCAATTTATCTTTCTCCCTTTTAACAATCTCCGTATTCAATTTATTATCAATTCTATTTATGATCTGAATATCATGTTTTTTCAAAATATTTCTCAATTTTGTCTTCAAATTTCCTTTATAAGGTAAAATCATCCTCTGTCCCTTAATTTCCTTATCCCTTTTAACCTGAAAATCGGTATTCCTAATAAAATTAATTCTCTTCTTTACATATTTTTCAATAAATCCATCTGGATAATTATTTCTCTCTAGTATGTCATTAATCATTTCAAAATTCTGTACATGAAATTTATAATCAGAAAGTCTCATATTTTTATCTACAAAGTTAAGTTAAGTTAATAGTTAGTTATTACTTATTACCAAGTAATAAGATTGAAGAAGTTCTATCGATTTTAAATGCTTATGAACCTAGATTGAAATTTACGTATGAATTGGAAGAAAATGATAGTATTAACTTTTTGGAATTGAAATCGTAAGAAGGGGCATGACAATAGATATAGATTGGTATATGAAACCAACTTCTTCAAGAACAGTAATTAATTATTTCTCTGAGCATCCATTACATCAAAAGATTAGTACGATCACTAACTTGGTAGATAAAAATATGAGACTCTCTGATTATAAATTTCATGTGAAGAATTTTGAAATCATTAATGTCATAGTAGAGAGAAATAATTATCCAGATGGATTTATTAAAAAATATGTACAGAAAAGAATTTATTTTTTTTAGGAATACCGATTTTCAGGTTAAAAGAGATAAGGAAATTAAGGGACAGAGGATGATTTTACCTTATATAGGAAATTTGAACACCAAATTGGGAAATATTTTGAGGAAACATGATATTCAGATCATAAATAGAATTAATAATAAATTGAATACAGAGATTGTGAAAAGGGAGAAAAATAAATTAGCTTTTCTTGATCAACAGGAAGTGGTGTATAAAATAAATTGTAAAGATTGTGAATTTTGTTATATAGGACACACCAAAAGAAATTTAAAGACAAGAATAAAAAATGAACACAGGAATAATATAAAATTGGTCTCATCTAATCATAATGTAGTGACACAACACATAATAGAATGTGGACATGAATTTGATTGGGAGAATGTTGATGTTTTGGACCGGGAAATGAATAGATGGAAACGAGTTTTATCGGAAATGATTTTCATTAAGAAAACTAATAATACACTAAACAGACAAGATGATACTAAGAATTTAGATTCAGTTTATGACGGGTATTTTGGAGTACTTTAAGATAGTGATGGGTTTATTGGAATGTGATAAAATTTGAACTTTTAATGTTTTAGATGTTAGTATTTTAACTATATTAATTTTATATCGAGTTTTGAGAATGATGTTTCATTGAGTTTTCGTCCACCATCGATATAAGTTTGTAATAAGCTATGTACGCATTTCATTCTTGCGGTTTCATTTGGATTTGGACGAATTTTGACCATATTGTGATTATGTCTCATATTTAAAGAGTTTTGACGATGGTGTTTACCAGAATCCTCTCCGATCACAATTGTTTTATATAAGGAAACCTTTGTTATTCGTGAGTTAACTTTTTATTGTTATTTTCGTGTCATTGGTTTTTTATAGAGAGATTTTGTTCATATGATGTTTTTTATTATGTTAAGAT
>JAPYZL010111270.1:0-13893 GCA_030522825.1 Platygaster orseoliae
TTCGAATGGCCGCTTTTTTACAATGAATCGCGTGAACACAGCCCTCTTTTCGAGCAGCCATAAAATCAGCGGCAGAATTCTTCTTTGTTCCCTGCTATCTGGGACAAAAAATGCTATCCGAACTCTTGTCCCGGATAGCAGGGAATAAAGAAAAATTCTCTCGCTGATTTTATGACTGCTCGGAAAGAAGCCTGCGTCACGCGTTTCATCGTAAACAGCCACTCGAACACACACATGGAAAAAAATATTGTATGTTACATGGGAGGAATGATTCAACTCGCGCGCTTGAGCACTCGCTGCCGCTCGTGCCCAAATGCTCGCTCGTAGAATCATTCCATTCCTCCCTTGTAGCATAAATATCTATTTCCTCCCTTGTAGCATAAATATCTATTTCTTCGAATTCGTTCTAAATTACAGTTTAGTTTTTTTAGTTCTTATAACTGGTTTCATTTACCCTCAAAGACATCGACAAAACGACTTTGCTCTCATGGCCGGATTTCTCCAACTGGAATGGCTGTTGCTGAATTTCTAAATTGTTCTTTTCCATCAAAGAGAACAAATTGTACGTCAATGTTCCAACATTCATTCCTGTTTTTTCATCAAAAATCTGAAAATTTGTATAAGAAAACAGTTCTTAAGTAAAATATGAAAATACAAACAATCGATTCAACATTATTTAAATTTCACCTTGAGATGTAAAGTATCATTTTCAGGATTGCCCACCAAAAAAGCAAAACCTTGCTCCCAAACAGGATCGCATGATCTTCTCAAAGTAGATGTTCTCTCCATTTTGTTCCCAATCGTCGCTGTCAAATAAACATCTGGTTGTTTGTTCCCTCGCATTTTCTGAATAAATACAGTAAAACATGGAAAATCGATCACATCTATTTGTGGTCAAAATAACAAAATGGACGAGGAAACTATACGTACTGGCAAATTTTTGGCAGAATCGATGTAGAGCATCAGAATTGCAGTGCTCATGGAAGTCACGCGCAATTCTTGAGTTTCTTTGATGGCCTAAACAATTTTGAAACATGAGTTTGGAATTTACATAATAATGAAAATAAGAAAAAACTTGTTTACAGCTGGTAAATCTGTTGGGTTGTTTGACAATTGGAGCCAGGTCAGACGAAGATGTACCATTCCATGTTTGGCGAATTCCAGGGAAATCCACTGTATAAATTGCAAATTTTTTTAAATTATAATTTTAATTTTAAATAATTTCAGTTATTTTAATAACTTACAGAAATTCTTAAATATTTTTTCATGAACTTATTGATTTCAAATAATTTTCTCAACTTATACTAATGTTCGGGAAATTCTGACGTTTTCAAAGAATTTCTGAGTTTCTGGAGAAATTTACATTCCAATATTTTAAACTTCACATTCAAAAAAATTCATTAAATTAAGAAATTGACGAAAATTTGACCATTTTAAAAATTTTTAAGTATATTTCATAAATCAATGAAGAATTTGCAGACAAATTTTCAATAAACTCAAACAGAAATTTACAATCTTATTTTTTAAATTATAAGCTGCAAATTTTAATTTTTCTTTTTGGAAATTCTAGATCATTCTCAAACTTTCTAAAACTTATTTAAATTATTAAAAATTTTCTTTGAATTTCCGAAAATTCTCAGCCCTTTCAAAAATTAAAAAAAAATTTTTTTTTGCAAAAACTCACCGTATCAATCACTCCCTTTCTCTTCACTCGATTGACCTCCACCGTAGCTCTATTCGTTTGCAAAAAAAAGAAACATAATTAATTATTCTTCTCTAAAAAAATTTTTCACTACGTTAAAATTCAAAAATCAACCAATCTAGAATGAATGCGTGAAGTTTAAACCAACAACGCGATGTTCAAAAAAGCTGCCTAACAAACTAATATTCACATGCTTGTTAAAAAAAGCACATGCGTTCTGCATATCTCAATAAAAAAATTTTTAACCAAAAATATTTACAAAAAGTAGTTAAAAAATTAACGAAATCATGTTTCGAACCAAATAAGTGGATCTGGTGGATTTTTTCCTGCTTGAAGATGAGAAAAAATAAAAAACTTTAACTATTTTTGGTTCAACATGACACAATACCTTAAAAATTAAGATTCCTCGTGAAATTCCAATACGATAATTTGGTAAGGAATCCAAATTTTTCGATTATTTAGATCATGTTGAAAAAAATGTAATATTTTTCACGACCGCAAATTATAAGTGTTTTGGCTTTAAATAATAATATTTTATTCCAACTAGGAGTGTGCGGGATCCCGACTTTTCGGGAATCCGGATATTTTCGGGATTGATTTATCGAAATTTTCAGGATTTCCCAAATTTTTTAGTATTCCTGAAATTTTATAGCGTGCCAAATTCTTGTAATTTGTAAATTTTTCAGTAGTTCTATCTCGGTTTTTTCGGAATTTTCAGAAATTTTCGGGATTCTTGAAATTCTCGTGATTACTTAAATTTTCCCAACTTTTCAAAGATTCCCTATATTTTTCGGGATATCAGTTTTTTTGGGATTTCCTGACATTTTCAATATTTATCCAACATTTTCGGAATTTCCGACATTTTCGGGATTTCCGCACACCCCTAATTCCAATAAACTAATAATGTGATATAAAAGCATAAATCCTAATTTCTGCATTGCTAATTAACTTTATACGAATTTTTTAAATTTAATACCAATTTTTTTGCATTGAAAATTTTACCTTCCAAGAGGGTCGTCGGCGTTACCGTTGTCTTCGTCAAACAGTCGAATAAACACTTTTGAGTTGAATCCTTTACTCTGTTCCACTATAAACTGTATATCGGAAATTTCTATTTATTCAGAATTTTGGAAAATCGAAAATCAATAACTTTTTTACACAATATTTCGAATGGTTCCATACAGAAAAAGCAACAAAAAATCCAGGATTTTTCCTATATTCATTTTGTGTAATTATCCTCAGTTGCATGTCAAACCTTTTATCACGATGGTTTTTACAGGAAATTTACAGATGTTAAAATTATCATATTGTTAACATTTTTTTAATTTTTTTTTTTTTTTTGCAAATATCCAAAAAAACCATTTTACGATTTTCTTTCACAAAATAACCACTTGAACCAATTCCACTTTTGTCTATTTTTCTCATGATTTTTTCAAATTTTTCCTTTACATATTCAAACCATAAGTAATCATGAATTTTCAAACAAGGTAAGAAATGGTTCCAGTGGTTTAATAGATATTTATGTTACAAGGGAGAAAAAGGATGATTCCAACTCGTGCCCAAACTTTGCACTCATTGGAATCATCCTTTTTGTCTCGTGTAGTATACAATATTTTTTTCCATGCATGTGTAAAAGTGGCCACTTCATTTTTATGGAATGCAGGAACGAAATCCTCTTTTTGGAGTACTTGGAAATCAGCGGGTGATATTTCCCGCTGATTTCCGAGTACCCCAAAAAGGGGCTTTTATTCCCGCATTTCATGGAAATAAAATGGCTTTTTTACGGATGTATGGGAAAAAATTATTTATTTTGTTAATATCAACAAATTATGTGCTGTTAATGCAGGACACGTGAAAAAGCGAAGCATAGAAAAAGCACGATGGGAAAAGTTTTATTTTTACGAGCCAATCATTTATACCTGCCCAGAGAATCGTCATTTTGTACACCGGGAACACTCGCATCTGAATCCCACACGGATACTTCGATTTCTTGACAATGAGAAGAAAATATCGGGGTCTAAATAAATATATCAGGGCGATATAAAAATCCAGGAAAAATCAAAAATATTCTTCGCTAAGAATTTTCCTCAAAACCGCGCATTTCCCATTGTTTGTGAGTAAATTCAATAATATATTTAACAAGTGAAAAATAAAATCACCTCAAATATTTTTCATTGAAAAAATGTGCTCTAGAAAATTTATTTAGAGTTACTATATCTGTGTCATTAAATTTTAAAACTTCAATTTATATTTTCCTTACCTTAATTTTTATTTGTCATAAACTATAAGGAAATTAAAAAAAAATAAATTTTTTTTTTCGTTAATTGCTACGAACAAAATTTTTGTCATTTTGATTTTAAAACATTAAATTCCTAATTAATTTATAACAAACTATAAATATTTCAAAAAATTTCGATTTCACAAATTTATAGAAATTACGAATCCCAAATTATAAAATTGTATTTGTATTTGATGTTTAAAAAAATATTTCAAGGCAATTTTATTTCCTAAAAAAATTTTTTTAAAATGGTTTGTCGGATAAAGTTTCAGATAATTGTTAGTTTTAGTAAAAGCGTGGATCCGCAGATTTGAAAACCATGTAGAAATAAATATTAGTAAAAAAATTATGTTTATGATAGTATGTAATTGTGATTTAGTAAAGTGGAAAAAGATAAAAATGAGAACTATTTGTTTGACACATCAACAATTACTTACGATATAAAGATGTGTATTTCAATACCACACCGACATGCCAGGCAAATATGATCGATAATTTTTTTTACAGTTGCAAAAGTGCTAATTTTTTACTAACTAAATTTTTCTCTTTGCATTTCTATTAATACTCTACAACTTTCGCAACTTCTAAGACTTAGAAAATGAATTGAATTGAGAAATCTATTTCATTTCTTAAATTTTTTTAAAGTCGAAAATTTGGAAAAAACCTAGAGTAGTAATAGTAGTAGTTATACAACAAAAAATATTTCTATGAAAAATCATTGATTTTATATTTAGTTTCGTGTAATTACTAATAGACATTTTTCGATTTTCATGTATTTTCTAATATTTTAAAATTTTTACTTTTTTTTAATTAGTAGGTTTTACAAGTTAAGTAAGTAAATTTACAAGTCAATATAGTATATAAAAAATTAATAATTTGTAGTTTGGAAAATAACGTTAAACATTTTAATTTTAGAAGTCATTAATGAAATTACTAAAATTACAAAACTTTTTTGGGATTCTTCAGTTTTTTTATAATTTTTAACTCTTGGGGAAATAAGAGAAATTTAATATAAAATTAAAAAATTAATGTTTTCACGTTCAAAATTTTCGAGTGAAAAGAATTTTTATTTTGATTGATTTGTATTTTATATTTTCTACTGAATTTTTCGTTATAATAATGTTCACAAAGTTTACAACGTTGAAAAATTACACGAGAATTTTTTTTCTGAGATTTACCATCAATTATTTAAAACCTAAAAATAGCGAATTCCGCGAAATTCGTCGTTTTAAAAAAAGGTCGAACTTTAAGATTCTTGCAATAAAAATTTTCTTATAAAATTTTATTTCCTGTAGAAATGTTTATAGAAAATTTTTTTATAAAAATAATTCCAGTTCATAAGAAATGTACGAGGTTTAAATATTTTCTTGAAAAAAATTGAAACTTCTTATAAAAGTGTCACTGGTTTTTATAAAAAAATTTTTTTCGTATTAGAATTTTTTTTATAAATGTATGGAATTTCAGACTCAACATAAATTAATTATGTGTAGAAATTTATGTGTTTTATATTATTTATAATTTATATTGTAATTTAAAATTGTATTTGAATTTATTAGTTAAATTTATTATTATTATTATTATTTCTTAATTCAATTCAAAGTAATAATATTGTAAAGTAAAAATATTATTTATAATCAAAAATTGTAATTTAAAATTGTATGAATACTAAAAAATATACATACTAATAAAAAGATATCGAAAAATATTGGAAATCTGTATAAAAGATACTATGTAATGAAAATTATTTAAATACTTGAAATCTTTTTTTTTTAATTCTCTTTTCAGAAAACAATTTTTTTCTAATTATAATTTTTTAAGGTCGATCTTTTAAGAAATAGATTTCTTAAAAGAAATTTCTAATTGTTATAAGAATTTTGCCATTTCTTATAAAAACCAAAATCACCAGTGTATAAACATGTTCAGAAAATTCCTTGTTAGGTGCTTCGTCTAATTTGTTTTTTCGAAGTTTTACCATAATTTTTAATAAATCTTAGAATGAAATTATCGTCTGATTTTTCAACGTTGTAAACTTTATGAACATGTTGGAAACAATTTTTACTGTTTTCGTTTATTAGTAAACGTATGGAATTTCAGACACAAAACATAAATTAATTATGCTTGTTATATTATTTATAATTAACTGTATGAACACTAAATAATAAAAAAATAACGAAAAATATTAGAAATCTGTATAAAAGATGCTGTTTAGTGAACAGTCTTTTAATACTTGAAATCTTTTTTTTTTCAGAATAATTTTTTTAAGAAAATTTTTTTTCTTATTAGAATTTTGCCATTTCTTGTAAGAATCAAAATCAATAGTGTATAAACATGTTCAGAAAATTCCTAGTCAAGGGCTTCGTCAAATTTATTTTTTCAAGGTTTTACATTATTTTTAGTAAATCTCAGAAAAAATTTTTGTGTGATTTTTCAACGTTGTAAATTTTATGAACATGTTAGAAACAATTTTTAATGTTTTAGTTTATTACTAAACGTATGGAATTTCAGACACAAAACATAAATTAATTATGTGTGCTATATTATTTGTAATTAATTGTATGAATACTAAAAAATAAAAAATAACGAAAAATATTGGAAATCTGTATAAAAGATACTGTTTAATGAACAGTATTTAAATACTTGAGATCTTTTTTTAGAATTCTTTCTTTAAGAAAAAATTTTCTTCTAATTAGAATTTTTCAAGGTCGATCTTTTAAAAAATTTCTAATTGTTATAAGAATTTCGCCATTTCTTATAAGAATCAAAATCACTAGTGTATAAACATGTTCAGAAAATTCTTTGTTAGGGGCTTTGTCGAATTTGTTTTTTCAAGGTTTTACATTATTTTTAATAAATCTAAGAACAAAATTTTCGTGTGATTTTTCAACTTTGTAAACTTTATGAACATGTTGGAAACAATTTTTACTTTTTTCGTTTATTACTAAACGTATGGAATTTCAGACGCAAAACATAAATTAATTATGTGTGTTATATTATTTATAATTAATTGTATGAACACTAAAAAATCAAAAAATAACGAAAAATATTGGAAATCTGTATAAAACATACTGTTCAATGAACAGTCTTTAAATTCTTAAGATCTTTTTCTTTAGAATTCTTTCTTTAAGAAAAAATTTTTTTTAATTAGAATTTTTTAAGGTCGATCTTTTAAGAAATTTCTAATTGTTATAAGAATCTTGCCATTTCTTATAAGAATCAAAATCACTAGTATATAAACATATTCAGAAAATTTCTTGTTAGGTGCTTCGTCGAATTTGTTTTTTCAAGGTTTTACATTATTTTCAGTAAATCTCAGAAAAAACTTTTTGTGTAATTTTTCAACATTATAAACTTTATGAACATTATATATTAAAATTATTCTTGAAAAATCATACTTGAAACTAAAGTATCATTTGTACATACAAAGACTCTAGAAAGTTAAAAATATAAAATTTCTGTTAACAAATCATGTCTTTTCCAAATTTTCTGCATAATTATAACCTTATCATTTTTTACTAACACCATTGTTACAACTTTTTTGTACATAAAAAACTCCTGTTGGATTTCAAACTCTGCACAAAACACCGAGTGAATTTACAAACTAGCTTGTGCAAAACATTAAATACGCCAATTACTTATTTTTACGTATTTTTGCGTTACACCGTACCTTCCGAGGTTTTCATCCTCTTGGGCTTCGTCAAAGTCCAATACTCGAATCACCATTTCTTGCGCCATGGAAGTCGCGATGGGGAACTAACCCAGACAATTAACACATCACACGTAACATAACATACACTCACACGTAAAATAACAGATCATAGAAATGAAAAATAGAATGTAGAGAATCAAATAATAACATAGAGAAAATAACACATAATAGAATAGTTATAAGAATAATAGTGAATACCTTAAAACATTTCATAATTTTATAGAAGTTTGGAAAAACATGTAAAATGATTAAATACATATTATAAAAAATTAAAAATGACAAACAATTTATGTAATTATAAAAATAGTTTAATTTAATATTAGTTTTTTTCCATTTTCGGAGTTTAAGCAATTAATCGTTAATTTTCTGAAATTCCACAAATTTATTTTACAAAATATTATTAATGTTAGAAAGAAAAAAATTCGAAATAATTGCGAGTTTTTTAAGAAAATTAAGTTTGTAAAGAGATTCATCCACCACCAAAATATTTCAGTAAAATCTTAAAATCTTAAAATCATATATCATGTAACATTTTATGAATTTTCGAAAGAAACCTTCAAAAGTTTTCACGAATAGAAAAAAAATTAAAATTTGTGTGGGAAACCGAAAAAATTAAAAACTGAAAAAATTAAAATTAAATTAAATTATTTCTAGACTTAGCACTGTCAAGTTTTTAAAGATTTTTGATTTTCCACAAAAAACATTTATACACTTACATAAATTTGAATATTATTTTCAAAACAATAGTAAATAACAATAGATAAACTCTAGTTCATTTATTTCAATTACATAAAAATAAAAAACACCCCAATGACCATAATGATCCTGACGAAAAAACTAGTGAATATGTTCCTCGACAAGAAACATTGTCCCATGCAATCGAATTTCCTTTTCAGTATTTCGAGGAGGAAACAAGAATACTTGTTCCAAAAAAAATGGCACAAAAGAAAATAAGGGAAATCTCGTCGTAGAAGTCTTTTGACGAGAAAAAGCTCTTCAGAGAATTAGGAAAAAAGAACATTCCTTGCAAGGCACATGCGTCAAAGTAGGTATCGAAAATAAAAGATAAATTCAGTTTTTGATAAACTCACCTCGCACCAAAAGTCCCATTGAGGGTTCACGTTGTTGTCGATTGTTTTCGTGCGAAATTCTTGGGCACCGACACTTATAATCGCGTAAGGGTCGGATTTTCCTTTTCCCAGAACGCTCAAGTCCATTTTCATGAGGTGTTTGGCTTCAATAACGTGAACTCTTAAAATTCCCTGAAAAGGATCAAAAGTTGGAATAATTCATAGACAGAAAAAGTGTGAGACAAATTTTAGGAAGTAACACGAAACACAATAATATTAATAATAAAGGCAACCAAAAATATTTAGGTTAAAGAATAAAATATTTATTTATTAATTTATGCATGAAAAAACAAGGGAAATATTTATGATCAAATGCAAGCAAATTTTATATTCTTTGTACATTTGTTTACATTTTCGGCTAGTAATCAAAGTTGTTGGAGAAAATGACAACATATTTTGCTAAGTTCTCTTCTTTTCATAATTCGAATAGAATAATGTTTCAATTGATTATTTATTTTGAAATGTAAATAGATTATTAATCTGTAAACATGTGACATGTCAAATAACTTCTTGGTAATTTTCAAACTGCAAATTAAAGAAAAAGAAAATTAAAATTAAATGCAAATTATTTGCATTTTTAATTGAACTTTTTTAGAATTTAATTTGCATTTTTATAAATTTTTAATTTTTTTTAATTTTCAATTTTTTTTTGATTTTCAATTTTTTTTTGATTTTTAATTTTTTTTTAATTTTTAATTTTTTTTTAATTTTAATTTTTTTTAATTTTTAATTTTTTTAATTTTTAATTTTTTTTTAATTTTAATTTTTTTTTAATTTAAATTTTTAATTTTTATTTCAAAATTGTTTTTAATTTCCAATTTGGGGCTGTCCATGAATCTCGAGACGCTGGAAGGGGAGGGGAGGGTTTGAAGGATCGTCACGATTCCTCATATCCGAGGGGGGGGGAGGGTTTTTCGAAAGTCACGTGACGAAATAAATCGATTATATTGCTCATCCGTCCTTTCATGAAAAATTTTCCATTTAAAACAGCAGCCAATGTCAATTATAAAAATATTGAAAAATCAATTTTCATAGAGAACGGGGGGGGGGGCTGAAAATTCGTCACATGACGCTACAGGGGGGTCTTTACATCGTCACATTCTGTCACGCGGGAGGGGGGGAGGGTCAATTTTGGTCATTTTTAGCGTCACGAGATTTATGGATGGCCCCTTTCATAATTTTTAATTTTTTTTTAATTTCATATTTTTTTAATTTTAATTTAAAATTTTTTTTATGTTTAGTTTTTAATTTTTTTTTATTTATTATTTATTATTTTTTTTTAATTTTAAATTTTAAATTTCTAATTTTTATTTTTTTAAATTTTTTTTTAATTTTCAATTTTTCTTATTTTTTAATTTTTAATTTTTTTTTAACTTTTTGTAAATTTCACATTTGTTTGAAATGTTTAATTCCTAATTTTTTTTCAATTTTCAGTTTTTTTTATTTTTTATTTTTTTTTTTAATTTTTAATTTTGTTTGCAAATAATTGAATGCAAATTAAAGAAAAAGAAAATGGCGAAACATGCAAAGAAGTAAATATTTTTTATGGTGAAAAATTGTTGAAAATATTTGGGATTAAAAATGAAAAACCTTAACATATTTACGAAAAATCTAAAAGCGGCAAAATATTTTTGTTGGGCAAAAAACTGCCAAAATATTTTAAATATTTTAAATATTGTATTTA
This sequence comes from Platygaster orseoliae, assembly GCA_030522825.1. Lineage (NCBI taxonomy): Eukaryota > Metazoa > Arthropoda > Insecta > Hymenoptera > Platygastridae > Platygaster > Platygaster orseoliae. Next base: position 10,501 of record JAPYZL010111270.1, read on the forward strand.
AATAATATTTAAATATTTTTTATTTAAATAAATATTCTTGATTGCCCTGATAATAATAAACAAATTCATGTTATTAGTATTTTTATAGATACTCTAAAATCTGCAAAATCATTCTCGAAAAAATAAAAAGTAAAAAATTACTTCTGGTTCTGGAGTTTTCAGGCTTTGAAGGGACACCTTGTCACTTAAAGGAATGGCAATGCGATTTGGCAACACGACTCTGGCAGAAATTTGTTGGTGGACAATTTTCCTTACGATTTCACTGAAAACAACAAAATTTTTCGCCTTGATTCTCAGGATTCAACATTTCCACGACTTTTTATCAAAATGTTTGTGGCATTGAGGTAAAAAGCTATGCACCTGTAACGAAAAAGTGCAATGAAATTCGGGCCTTATGCAACGACAACGTTGCCGTTGCATAAGGCCCAAATTTCGTAAGGCCCAAAATATTTTTGGCCTCTATGGATTGGGCCCTAGTAGTGAATCCCAAATTTCAGGTTCCCAGTTCATCAGGCCCAAATTATTTTTGGGCCTTATGGATTGGGCCCCAACACTGAGTCCTATTTCGGGTTCCCAATTTATCAGGCCCAAAAATAATTTGGGCCTTGTGAATTTGGGACTCATTAACCGGGTCATAGATTACAAGGCCCGATTTAAGTTAATTGAATTTAGTTAAATTTAATTGGTAGAGGTATTTTTTGAGATAAAACTTGTCACTTGTTGTTTTTTGTAGCGAAAAAATTTTAAATACCTAAAACCAGGCAAGTCTAGAAAATCAGCGGCGCCGATCAAGTTGAAATCAATGCTTGGTTGGTTCAAAAAGAAAACTTGCACGCCACCAACCAGAGGAATAACAGGAATCAATGGCTTCATGACAATTCTCGCAACACCACGTAACTGAAATTCATAAAAATAATTTATTTCATCTAATTTGTAATCTACAACTTTTTTTGCATATGCTCATGTATTTAAATACCTAGTATTTAAAAAACAGTTTTTTTTATACCTGAAAATCAGTGATGCCAGCTTTTATGTTTTTCATCCAAAAAGTTATATCACAATCTCCAGCATACCTAAAAATATTCCTAGTTATAATTATAATGTTTTTAGAAAAATTAAGATTTGCTTACATTATATCAGCGTCCAAAATTATTTCATCTCTGGAAGTGTTGAAATCGTAGGCTTTGATACCATATATTTTTGGAGGCTGAAAAGTACAAAAATAAATGTTTATAATTAATAATATAATTATTTCAATATCTTACAAATGATGTAATTTGATAAAAATTTGTTCATGTTACAAGCTTACAATTCGACCCAAAACCATTCTCTCGAATCTGAATCCCGATAATTTGTAGTCTGCCAAGCATTCGATAACCGAAGGTTCAATCGTTTGTTTCATCATCTGTCGAGCATAATGATTTATGCTTGGCCAAACTTTGGTTAAAATCTGAAAAAAATGATACAAAAAAAGGATTAGGACAAAAAATTTTTCAACTCATGACTTTTAATTAATCCAAAGTTGGATTAAATCGAATTTATTTATGGAGTTTTGAAAATCTGAAATTGTCTTACGATTTTTGTCTTAACTTTAAGGTGGGTGTGTTGAAATTTTTACATATTTTCTTAGGAAAAAAGTTAATTTATTATATATTTATTTATTTTTATTTGTTTATATATTAATTTATTATGTATAAATATAATTTATTTACTAATAATATAATTAAATATAATAAAAATATAAATGATAAGGTATAAGGTCAAAAAACATGAAAAAAAGGAGAAATTTTTTTATTGAACCTACTTTGTTCATCCATTCAGCTCGGTCAAAATCTGGAAAATACACCCAAGATGGCAACTCATCGATCCTGTTTTTGATGACATCTTTTTCGTTGGCCATGGCAGTGGTTTTTGCTGCCAATCTTCGCAATTCTCCATCAGAGTGATATTTAGTTTTCAATATCGACAAAACGATGGGCGCGAAAAGCCAGGCAATGCTCATGTTCATGTACCCACATCCGAAGGCTATTCCAAAGATGGAAAATTTCCAAACGAAGGATGTCAAGAATGGAAGAATTCCATCGGAAAACAAGGAATCTTTTTTTTGTTCAGGCTCCATTATAACCCCAGAAAGGTCCAACCTTAAATCAACATTTTATACAAATATTTATGTTTTCGAAGTTCCAAACTTTTAGAAATAAATGAAAACAAAAAAATTGTTTATATTCCTTTTTTTTCTATTATTTAATAATTTTTCACTATTTTTCACTTTGAACTTGGGTCAAATTGAAAAACTAATTTTTTTCCTTTTTTGTTTATTTCTCAAACGTCCAGAATTTCAGACATAAATATTTTACAATTTTGAACTTGTAGAGTTCTGTATAAAAATTTTAAAGGACATAAAATAAATTATTATATATATTATTATAAACTATTATGTTATATTTAATAAATATAATATTATATATTATAAATAAATTATAATATATAAATATTATGTTATTAATAAATTATTATATTATATTATTTAAGTTTTTTATAAGAAAAATTATTTCTAAGGAAACTATGTGTTAATGAACTATTATAGTGCTATGTAAATTATTCTTTTTTTGGTTACATATATACCAATTTTGAAACTTCTCAAATATAAGGTGAGAAATCGAAAAGTTTCAGAGATGAAACACATTAGAAAACGAAACATTTTTTGGTAATAAATTGTGAGATGGGAAATTCCAGATTTTACAAGTAATTTTCAAGATCTTGAAAATCTCATAATCAAACAATAAATTTTCTTTGGGTTTTAGTTGCACCATTCAAATTTTCCTAGATTCCAAAAATAATTACATATGTGATTCAAAAAGAAAATTGGGGTTTCATTTTATTCTGAAAATTTACTTGATGTACAGATTCCAAATTTTTAATATGTAAGTAGTTTTTACAGAGGATTCAGAAAATTTTAAAATTAAAATTTTTTAATAAGTAACCTGAAAATCAAGAAAGTAAAATAAATTTATTATAAAATTGAAAAATTTGTAGTAGAACTAAGAAACTCGACTAACGAAGAAACCACAAATGATAAATTCAAAAATTCAAAAACATTAAAAAGTTTAAGGTTTTCAGAATTCAAATTTAGGAGTTTTTCATTATAAGTAATTCAAAGGATTTTCAATCGACAAGAAAAAAAAGTTAAAACTAAAAGAATGAAATTAAGTTTTTCGAAAATTTGCGTAATTGAATTTTATTATTCTTTTTATTCAAAGTATAAAAATTTTTTTTAATCTTAAATATTTTAAATAATATCAGGTGTACAACTTTGCTTCCGCCGTTTTTTTCCAAAATTAAAAGCTTTATTGCGAAAAAGTGCTTACAGATGTATTATTCAAAGTATTGTCC
>JAPYZL010111272.1:0-14346 GCA_030522825.1 Platygaster orseoliae
TCAAATTTCATTATCCTATAACAGATGGCGCAACTGTTCAACTCTACTATTACCCCTTGTCGATAAGGCCAGAAACTTTTCAAATGACCCTCGTACATAAATTTTAGAATCGCATTGAAAGAATTAGTCTCAAGAGATGATTGAACAAATAGACAATCAAATTATACCTTTTGGAAGTTTTTGATTGTTGCACGAATCAGTCTGACATACGCCTACCAATATACGATTTGGTGCCAAGTTGTTTACGTTCGTATGTAAGTCAGTACAGCCACGAATAGTTCCTCCTTCAACTATAGTTTAAAAAAATCATTGTGATAGCTAACCTTAGTCACCACTCATAATAAAAAATTTCTATGGTAATGAAATATCAAATAATTGAAATACTTGCATTTTCTTATTGTAAAACAGCCTTTTTGGTGTTGATTTTTGGAGTGACAGACTGATTTTTTGATTCTTGTTGTATCAAAGAACTCTGTAAAAATTTCATTGTCGTCGCATTTAAAACAATTGTAAGTTTCTAAAACAAAATATACAATGCATAAGTGTAATTTGAAGGGTCAATATATGGAATATGTGATTATAGTCTTTAAAGAATCTTTAAAAAAATTAACTCTCCTCGATTTCGTCGTAAATGTGTTATTTTTTTTTTTTTTTTTTTTATTTAACTTAGCTTTGTTGTTACACTTGTCGGTAGAACATTTTTCAACCAGACGTTCACCCATATTTTTAATATCTTCAGATGTAGTACATCCACGCAATGTAGCTTCAATATCTAAGAAAAAATAAAATAACATATTAAGGCTTCGCATACAAATGTCTCGTATTTGGTGAGATTATATTATAACAATGAACACTGAATGATTAACAGCATGATTGACTGGGAGAAGTACGTAATGTAGTCGGACGGACTTACTGTTCATTGTAAAACAGCCTCCATCATTTTTCGTGCAAATTTGACATCCTACTGCATTTGTTGACTCCGGATGATTACACTTATCTTGGTCCTTACAAAAATGACAAATGTAATACTCTGGAAAAATGCTTTTGCCGTTAAAAAGTTTTTGGACACTCGATTTTTGTGTATTGTCTGAACGAGAGAGTGAGAAAAAGAAATTTCGAATGTAATTGTTTTTCTATTTTTCAAAAATGTTTCTATTTTTTTTTTGTTTTTGTTTGTATTTTGTATTGAAGTATTTTGCATTGAAAATGGCCAATGAAAAAACGTTTTTGGCATAATCCTAGTTCTGAAAAAATAATTTAGATTAAATTCTACTAATCTTAAGTTAATTGCATAAAAATTCAAAGAGTTACAGTGTTCAATGATTCTATTAAAATGATTTTAAGAAAAATGATTTCATGTTGACACAGAAGTTGCTGTAGCGCGTGAGAGATGCACAGAAAGTAACTCAAATAATTTGAAGAAAGAGGCGGAGAAATGGGCTTCTGTGTCGCCTTAAGAGAGTTGTCTTGGTAAAGACCTGATTTTCGAGCCTGTTTTCTGGAATTTATTACGAAAGAACAGTAAAGGATATTAAAACACGGTTTTTCAGTTTTCTTTATATGCTCATAATCTTTTTATGAAGAATAGCATCAATATCAACTTGCGCTTTTTGACTACATGACACGATCACAGGGAGCGTGCAGAAGTACCGTAAGCGAGTGTGCTTAAAGCGCTATAACTCGATAAACATGCATCAATTGCCGATTACCTTTTTTAAATAATATTTTTCAGATCTTTCGAGTGCAAATTATGTAAACAAAAATCGATTTTTCAGACCATCTCGGGTAGAATACTACCTTAATTGTTGCAACTGTCAGAATGGTTCACAGACGTCTTACTTGTCACATGAAAAGCGAATGAACTTTTCGAAATACTGAGAAGATGTCGATAATTGACAAGCACCATTTTTTACCTTTTGGTTTATCTTCTCCATTGCAAAGATCTGTTTTACAAGGACCTTGTAGTTCACCATTTTGGGTCAAGTTGTATAGTTGCGTTTCATTTGCAGCACATCCACGTAAGGTCACATTACCTTGAAAAATGAAAAGACGATGCAAATGAACAGAATTTTTGAATGATTTTTGGAACGATCAATTTATTGAGTTAAAAAGGAAATTTTAATAACTTAAGTTACCTTTCCTGATTATGTAGCAGCCAGATGACGTACTCTCGCAATATGTTTTGTCATACTTTTGAACTTGCAAGGGATCGTTGCAAGTTGTATCATCATTGCACTCGTAACATCGATAAAGTCCTCCATGAAAAAGAGATAAATTTGGTTATTTCACGTTTTTAGTTCATACGTAATTTTTTTTTTATTAACACTAATATCTGCATACGGAATTTGAGTTCCATGTTCACTATTTTATATACTTAAACTTTACAACGGTAATGATTGATATGAATAATGAGATAAATTGTAGAAATCTGATATAATATTTTTAGTTTTGGTATAACTGAGAACAATGATTTATTGCTTCTGATGTGACAATGATACTTTATTCAACGCCTTGTGCAGAAGGGCACTTTTTCACACGCCCAGATCTTTAAAAACTGGCATTTCCACACATTCTTTAATAAAATCTAATCCTTGAATAATGTGGAACATTTTTAACTCATATCATTGCAACGCTCGCCGTTGGCTCTCGTTACAACTCTCCGATTCGTTAAAAACAACTTTTCAAACTTTTCAAGAAATTTACTATTATCTGCTGGACATTTATATAAAAACATTCTGATAACTTACTTTCATTATTACAAATATCTGAAGCAGATGTGTAACATATATAAAGCAAATAGTATTTTTCTTGCGGTATTTCCAACACCTCATTAGCTTTCATGCATCGGCGTATGACGATGGTATCTGAGAAGAAAAAGATTTGAATTTAGGCGAAACTTTCTTGAAAACGGAAATGTTCTGTTCTTAGATTTTTCTAAAAACTATTCATATAATTTAGTTGTACATGAGCGTATTATATCAATGCTTCATTTTATGAATTAATCTCAAAATATCTTGCCAAAAAAATTTGCATTTTTTTTTTAAATTATATTTTTTTAAGGAATCTATTATTTTTTTTTTATTTAAATTCTGCCTCATTTCTAAAGCAGTAACTGCAAAAGCTTAATTTTGAATATCGAAAAAATGCAAAGAGTTTTCATATGCAAATTCATCTACATAATTTGTCGCTTTAAGGTAAAAATGACAATTCTTATGGGAATATCATTTTCAAAGACAAAATTTAACGATTTTCTTCTTTCTACGATTTTTTTCAAGGTTACTTTAATTGATTAAAAATATCGACTATGTATCCAATATTAAACTACGAAATTATTTCCAATAAATTAAATAGCAGAAGAGTTTTTAATTCATAAAAAAAAACTTAAACAGCACACTCAATAAACTTTTTTTTGTCTGAAAGAAACAAAAATGTAATATTTATCTGAAAATTTTTACCATTTTTCATTGTGTAACAGCCATATTCTATTTTGCATACACTTATTTTGTCTTTATGTTTTTCAGGGTCATTACAGTTTTCATTGTCCGCGCATTGGTAACATCTGTCTATATCGGCAATGAAATATTCAATAAATCTTCTTCCAAATATTACAACGTAATAATAAAGTATGATAATTACCTGTGCATTCTCTCAACACAACGATAACGGCAAGTGTTAATGAAATTAGGATCACGCTTTCTTTCATATTCATAATGATCTAGAAAAGAAAAATTTTTGAATGATGCTACATGAATAAATATACTTGTTTGAACAAGAACGAAAGAGATTCTGGAGAGAAGACGGAAAATCGCTTCTATTTGAATAAGTTTTCATTGGCATATGTTTTACATTATCATGCGTCTTTAAATTCAACTTACACACAACACATTTTTTCACTTTTTATAAACAATTTTGTAGAAACACAAAAACGTACCAAGCTGTTAAAAAATAATTATTAGTTGAAGAGCACGAACCTTGTTTTGAGGACGACTATGTTCAAAAGAACGAAATTTACGTCTGCTCGTCTACAGTTAATAACGAAAAAAAAACTTGTTATGAGTCATGCTTATCATAGAGCTACGTTACTCAGAATTCGCAATTTTATAAACCGCTATATTATCACTGTGATATTAGGTATGACTCATGTCCAAATTGGGAATACCTGTCAAGTTTCTAATACGAAACAAGTATATTGATATGAAGTTATCGTTATATACGGATTTGGAAACTTTTTTCTCAAACTCAATGTTTTTTAGTTATTTAGAAGAAAGTTATTAGCAGAATCAAATTTTAGTACTACAATTTTAGTACTACACTATAATTGTGTTTCCCAGTTTATTTCTTCGCTATTACTTTTTTTTTTTTTTGTTATAGACCCAATGGTATCTCGTAAAGGTTTTGAGAAATTTTATTTCGTACATTTTCGATATTTAACTTTTATTTCCGTAAAAGTTTGAGGCACAGTTCACAAGGATAAACCATACGTAATGAGAGAAACATAATTTTAATTAATTGATCAGATGATATCTATTTTCTTTTCGAAAGTCGAAAGAATTTTCAAGAGCAAAAAATTAATATTCACAGTCGATTGCAAGAAAAAAAATCAAGATATCTTGCTCAACATACAGATTTCTTGGATTCGCAAATCCAAGAAATTGTGAGATATTCAGAATAGTGAATCAGGAATGTGTACATATTGCTGTTTTGTTAGTTGTTATATATAAGATTCCGTTGTCTTTGACGATGAAATTGATCAAAATACATAAGTATTCGATTTTTGTACAAAAACTGACACGCTTTCACACGAAATGGAAAATAATACGAAACTAAAAATCGAAGTTACAAAATATGAATGGTTCAGATGTGTTTTGCGTTGAAAGAATCCTTACCTCAAAAATCCGAAGTTCTTGAACACAGCGAATTGATGATGACGGTCGATTACAAAAATGCCTGATCAATGTTCACTTGGAAACAGATAATTTGTCAATGAATCGTTAGAGTAAAGTGATTAAATTGCTAGAATTTTCAGTGAATGACAGTAGTGACAGTGGAGAACGTTATCAGTTGTTACTAATTACAGGCATGTCAACGTTTGTGTTTAGTCACTGATCTGTACAATAACTGGATAGCCGATAGTTTAGTCCCCACTCCTAGCTTTTAGGATATAATTTTAACGTCGCCATGTTAAGTGGAATTGTATGTCACGCGTGTGCTGTCTCGGAATCGTAGATCGCCTAAATTTGAATCGAGTAAATCGCGTATTATTATATTCGTGCAGCATTTGCAATTAGGAAATTTCTAATCATAAAACCAAATGTATTCATTTGTTGGAAATTTTGAACAAACGTGACAATACAAAAAAAAAGCAAATGGAATGGTTTTTCAAAGTATCTGTATTTCGCACAGTCTTCATAAACGTCATTTTCATTTGAAAAACATTAGGTAAACTTTCTTGTTGGTAGGAAAAATATTTATTTTAATGTGCCTGAAATTCCAAGCGTTGATAAAATAAACGAAACCGAAAAAAAATTTATTTTTCATTTCCTCCCAAGATTTAAATTTAAATAATTCTAAGTTTAGTTAAATAATGTTTGATAAATATCAAAAAATAGTAATTTATTATATGACTAGGAATGATAGAACAATTTTTTTTTATTTTTTCGTTGATTGGAAAAAGTTTGGTACTTCATAAAAATATTTTTTTTTGGCAAAAATAACATCGCCGCATTCTTAGTTGATTTTGCACTGCTTGATAATAACTTATAACTAATTCTTAGCAATTCGCACTCATAATCACAACTGTGAAAGTCACAAGAGTACACACACATTAACATCTCATGCATGTGACGAGATGTGCGAATGTCTTCCACTAGTCTTCCACAAAAACAACCGAGCATGGCGCGGTTCTAATTTTTACCCCAATACAAGCCCATCGGCTATCCAGTTATAATTCAGATCAGTGTGTTCAGTTCAAAGTAAAAGAGTTCACTGTAAGCTAGTAGATTTTTTATAGGAAATTTTACTTCTTAAAAGCAGTTATGAAGTAGTGACATTTTCGATTATTAAACGTTTTTTTAAAAGTTGAAGTGAGATTTATTTTTAAAAAATTCATTAATATTCTTAGAATCCCTAGTCTTTGTTTCGATTCAGGTATATGAGCACGATGACAAATCCAATAGAAAACGTCCTTATTTATTTATTAATATATCTCATTATGTTTTTATTCAACGACATTTTCAATTAGACTGGTCATAGTTCTTTCATTCTTGAAATTTTAAAATAGTATAACTGAATTGAAATGATAGGCATTCCAGATTTCTCGAAATTTAAACGAGCAAAATATTGTTTTCCTATATTCTAGTGATGTATTGTATTATTACTTTCTTTGCGCTTTTAGCGTACCAAAAAATAAACAAAATTATGATAAACGAAATTCAGTATTGAAGAAGTAAGAATAGCCTACAGTAATTTTAAAGGTTTTAATTGTGTTTTAGGGTTTTGAGTCCATAAAAAAGTGTTTTAATTGGAGTCTATCTTTCTTCCTGAAGTGATAGACGCTACAAGGTTTTTTATTTACTGTCACTTACATGTCATAATAATTAGTATGAAACAAAATGAAAACATTTAAAGTTTTTTAAAAATTGTCGAAGCGAATTTGATAATGTTGTTGAAAGAATAATGTAAGATGGCTGATCAGAATTGGATCATCAAGGCACTGATAACAGGAACAATAAAAACAAGTAATTGCGGTGATACAATCATTCCTAACGATAAATATACTGAGTTACATTCATCAGTTGTACAAGAACCAACTATTTCACCTTTTCTTTTCAATTTTTCGAAATCATTTTTGCTTTTAGAGCAACCTCGTGTCACCTTACCACCTAGAAAAAGATGATGCACATCGTGGCAATTGAATTTGTGTTATACATTGTATTGGTGATATTTCGTCAAACTTTTGTTCACGAAGAATATAAAATAAGAAATTCTTAACTGATTTAAGGGCGTAACATGCATAATCTTTTCCTGCAATACATTTTTCGTACTTTTGATACATATTCGACATTGGGTTAGAGCATTCCGGTGTTCCATCGCAGGAAAAACAATTGTAAATAGTTGTAAAATTGGTTAAATAGTGAATATTTTAAATATCATTCTTAATGAAAAAAAGTTTAGTAAGTAATACGATTATTCATTTTCAGTAGAAAATATTGTACTTTCTGCAATGCCATATAGAGCTAATTCCTACTATTTTTAGTTTTGAAAAGGTCATATAATTTTATCAATACTGTCTATCTGCATAGTGATAATGGCTCTAGTTTTTTGTGATTTTCATTACTTACATTATAAAAGCATATTGTTGATTTTACAATATTACATAGAAGCACAATAAATACTAATAGGATCAGAATTTTTTCTTGCTAAAAGTGTTGTAGAAAATCATATTTCACGTACTGGAAAACATTAATAATGAAAGAAAATATTGTAAAATTGGATTCATAATAAACTGAATACGACATACAATTGAGAATTTAAATGAATGTACTTCATTCTGAAAATAGGAACTTTTCTCTTATAATCTACTAGTTACTGCAAAAAATTTAGCAATTCGTTAAATGTTATGATTCTTACAATAATATATTACATAGATTAAATTATTATCTATAATATCTTAGTTTTGGAAAATATTAATATATCAGTGAATACTGGTAATCTTTTCTCTTTTGGTGTATTTTTTACAATAATATATAAGTGGTATTCGACAAAACGATCATTTATTATATAAGAATTTAGTATTTTATCAAAACATTTCGGAATTTGAAAAGTAGCTGCAAAGTACATTATGCAGAATCTTACGAAAATTTTTTGTTTTCAAATTTATCCGCAACTCAATATGTATATGTAATTATATCGAAGAAACTGGCGGTATTTATTGCGTCTTTGAACTGTTTTTACTTTTCGAACACGAGTCAACAGCGTATAATTAGTGAAGGCTAACATGTATAATAAGAAAGATAATATCATTTTAATTTTTTCAATATGTACGTCTAGATAAATAATTACATTATAGAAAAAAAAATTCAAGACAATTTTCAATAAAAAAAATTATATCGAAATAAATTTCGAATATCAAATTTGTTTGAATGAATACGAAAAGATAATAAAAAAATCAACTAAATAAATAACAGGTTCAAGTAAAAATTCATAAATATTAAAGAATAAATTGTCAATTATATCCAAATAATAATTTTACGATTGTAAGTAAAGAATTTCAAATTACTTTGATTATTACAGTCAGGTTTTTTACAAAGACCCAGAAGTTTTCCATCCAGTTTTAACGAGTTCAAATTTTCGTTGACCTTCGCACACCCTCTCAAGGTCGAAGTTTCTGTAAAAAAGTTGGAATACAAAATCAGATATGTACGATTCGAAGAATTAACATCAAATACAATTTTAGAACAAAAAATGCAAATATAAACTGCTACATAATACAAAAATTTCATGCAAAAACTGTATGTTACAATATGCAGAATAAAAAATTTTTACTGCGAACTATGGTGCAGCATCCTTGATCATTCATCTCACAGAACTCTCTTTCATCCATATAAGAACGGTAATTGCAAGTTGAAATATGATTGCATTTATGGCAGGTATAAGAATCTGAAAGTAAAAATTCATAAATTTTTGAACTGCATGGAAAAAAATAGCCTTAACAGATGTTTGGGTAAAACGCAATAAAATAATACCTGCTGGAAGTTTTTGATTGTTGCACGAATCTGTTTTACATACGCCAAGCGATATACCATTATGTGCCAAGTCGTCTATATTCGTAAGAAAGTCAGTACAGCCGCGAGCAGTTTTCCCATCGACTATAGTATAAGAAAATCATTATGAAAGCTTACTCAAGTCATCACTCAAAAGGAAAACACATTCCTTTAGTCATGGAATATCTAGGAATTAATATACTTGCCTTTTCTTATTGTATAACAGCCTTTTTTGTATTGATTTTTGTAGTGACAGACTGCTTTTTCTATTTTTGTTGTATCCAATAACTCTGAACAACTTTTGCTGTCGTCGCATTTCAAACAATTGTAAGTTTCTAAAACAAAAGATATAATGCATAAGTGTAATTTCACAGTTCAATATGGTATATGTAATGATAGTCTTTAAAGAATCTTCAAAAAATTAACACTTTTCGATTTCGTCGAGGATGTACAATTTTTTTTTATTTAACTTACCTTTGTTGTTACACTTATCTTTAAAACATTTTTCAACCAGCAACATTTTAAATCGGAAATAGAAATCCATATTTTCAACATCTTCAGACGTAGAACAGCCTCGCAATGTAGCTTGCATAACTAGGAAAAAATAAAATAACAAAAATTATGGGTTGACATACGAATTTCTCGTATTTGTTAAAATTATATAACAGTGAACACTGAATGTTGAATAGCATGATTCACTGGGAGAAGTACGAAATGCACAAATGCAGTCGGATAAACTTACTGCTCATTGTAAAACAGCCTCCATCATTTTTCGTGCAAATTTGAGATCCTACAGCATTTGTTGAACTCGGATGATTACACTTATCTTGGTCCATGCAATGATAACAAGTGTAATGGTCTGAAAAAAATTATTTTGCCGTTGAAAAGTTTTTGGACACTCGATTTTCGTATTTTATGAAAATGCAGTTGCATTTTTTCTCATGAAAGCCTGTAAATACATACGGTGTTATATGTTTAATAAGTTTTATTATAATTATAGAAGAAAAAATATTAACTATCATTTATAAAACTGTGTAGAAAATCGATAACTGGAAGTTAACTTGTGGCTGTGAGATACTACGTTCTTCAAGAGCTTTGAGTTAATACCAAGGCATTATTTAAAAGTTTGCATGATCATTGCACAAATTCAGTATAGGAAAATTTTTTCATTAGTTCAAATGAGCTTTTTTCAGTACACAAAGGAAAAATATGTTGATTGATAGGAAAAATTTTACAAATCGAGTCAATCAGAAATATCAAAGTTCTTTCAACGTTCTAATAAAAAAAATACCTATATTATTATTCGCAGTTTCTGTAAAGTTATTCTGCTAGATATAAAATATTCCATTTGTTTTTTTTAATCTTGGAAAATTAAATTTTTAAGACGCCTTGAACACGAGCTTGCCAAAAAAATTTGTACATATAGGAGACGATATCTTCCGATGAAGGATTTCGAAAAACGGATTTCTACAATTTCTTTAACAAAGTACACATCTCCTTGTCTGAGCAAGAGAACGAGAAAAAAAATTTGTTATAAAATTGTTTTACTTTTTTTTGAAAACATTTCAATTTTCTTTCGTTTTAGTTTGTATTCTGTATTGAAGTTAAACAAATGCTTTTGGCATAAAACTACTTCTGGCAAAAACTATATATTTTTTGAGTCAATTCTAAAAATTATAAGTTGATCATATAAAAATTTTTTGAGTTACAGTGTCCAATAATTCCAAGAAAATTGTTTCGAGAAAAATGACTTCAAGGCGACACAGAGGCTGCTGTAGTAAGTAAGTAAGAGGCGGAGAAATAGGCTTCTGTGTCGCCTTGAGAAAGTTGTCTTCGTAAAGACCTGATTTTCGAGCCTGTTTTTCGGAATTTATAACGAAAGAACGGAAAAAGATATCCATACATAGTTTTTTAGATCTTTTTGTAAATTAATCACTTTTTTTTTTAAATTGTCATCAAAATGATACTTCCGCATATTCGACTAAATTACACGATTACAAGGCCCGTGCAGAAGTACCGTAAACGAGTGTGCTTAAAGCGCTATAACTTATTATAGTATTATTATTATAATTATTATATTATAACAAATTAGGTTAATAAATATCGAATTTTCAGACCATCTCGTGTAGAATACTACCTAAATTGTTGCAACTATCAGCATGGCTCACAAACGTCTTACTTGTCACATGAAAAGCGAATAAACTTTTTGAAATACTGAGAAGATATAGATAACTGACAAGCACCATTTTTTACCTTTTGGTTTATCTTCTCCATTGCAAAGATCTGTTTTACAAGGACCTTGAAGTTCACCATTTTGGACCAAGTTGTATAGATGCGTCTCATTTGCAGCACATCCTCGTGAGGTCACACTACCTTGAAAAATGAAAAAGCGATGCTCATGAACAGAATTTTCAAGTAATTCCTGAAACAATCAATTCATTATATTGAAAAACAAATTTTAATAATTAAAGCTACCTTTTCTGATTGTGTAGCAGCCAAATGATGAACTCTGGCAATATGTTTTGCCAAACTTTTGAACTTACAAGGGATCGTTGCAGGTTGTATCATCATTGCACTCGTAACATTGGTAAATTCCTTCATAAAAAGGAACAAATTTGGTTGTTTCAGTATTTTTTAGTTTGTACGGAATATAATAACACTAATATTTGCATACGTAATTAAAGTTCCATGCTCATTATTTTATATACTTGAACTTTACAACAGTAAGGATTAATATAAATAATAAGATAAATTGTAGAAATCTGATATAATATATTAAGTTCTGATAATACTGAGAACAATGATTCATTGTCTCTAATGTAACAATGATATTTTATTCAACGCCGTGTACAAAAGGTCACTTTTCTACACTCTTGGCGATACAAAAATGGCATTTCCACACATTCTTTAATAAAATCTAGTCCTTGAATAGTGTGAAACATTTTCAACTCATCTCATTGCAACGATCGCCTTCGACTCTCGTTGCGACTCTCCGATTCATTAAAAAAACTTTTCTACACTATTAAAGGAATATACTATAAGTTCATTTATATAAATGCTGCTCATTTATATAAATGCATTCTAATAACTTACTTCTTTTATTACAAATATATGAACCATATGTTTTACAGGTATAAAGTACGCCATCTTTTCCTTGCGGTATTTCCAACGTCTCATTAGCTTTCAGGCATCCGTGAATGACGATCGTTTCTGAGAAAAAAAATTTTGAATATCGGCGAGCCTTTCTTGAGAAAAGAAATGTTTTGTTCTTTGATTATTTCGAAAAACTATTCAATTAATTTAGTGATATATGTACGTATTATCTTAATGTTTTATTTTCTGAATTGATCTCAAAATATTTTGCGAAAAAAATTCTACTTTTTTTTTTAATTTATACTTTCTTAAGAAATCTATTTTTTATAAGTTCCAAATTCTGCCGTATTTCTAAAGCAGTTACTGCAAAAGCTAAATTTCAGATATTGAAATTATGCAAAAAGTTTTCATATGCAAATTTATATACACAATTTGTGGCTCTAAAGTTAAAATTACAATTTTTATGTACATATAATTTTTCCGGGAAAAATTGAATGTCTTGTTAGAATGATTTTTTTTAAGTTACTTTGATTAATTAAAAATTACAATTAGGTATCAAATATTTAAATACGATATTATTTCCGGGAATTAAAATAGTCCAAGTATTTTCGATTTTTTAAAAAACTTAAGCAATACGCTAATAAATTTTTTTTCTGTTTGAAAGGAACAAAAATGAAATATTTCTCTGCAAATTTTTACCATTTTTCATTGTGTAACAGCTATTTTCCATTTTGCATACACTTATTTTGTCTTTATGTTGTTCAGGGTCATTACAGTTTTCATTGTCCGCGCATTGGTAACATCTGGCTATATCTGCAATGAAATATTCAATAAACCTTTCTCAAATATTACAACGTAATAATAAAAAATGATGATTACCTGCGCATTTTCCCAACACAGCGATAACCGCGAGAGTTAACGAAATAAGGATTACTCTTTCTTTCATATTCATAGTGATCTAGGAAAAAGAAATTTTTGAATGATGCTACATGAATAAATATATTTGTTTGAACAATAACGAAAGAGATTTTGGAGAAAATACGGAACATCGCTTTTATTTTGATAAGTTTCCATTGGCATATGTTTGACATTATCATGCGTCTTTAAATCAAATTGAAACGCAAGAAGTTGTTTAATTAACTCAAATAATCTTGTAGAAACACAAAAATGTATAAAGCTAGTAAAAAATTATGATCAGTTGCAGAGCACGTACCTTGTTTTGAGAACAACTAACTTCGCAAGCACAAAATTTACGTCTGCAGTCAATGACGAAAAAATTTTTTTTGAAAAGTCATGCTTATCATACAGCTACGTTACTCAGAACTCGCAATTTTATAAATCGTTGTATTATTACTGTAATATTAGATAAGATTCACGTTCAAATTGGGAATACCTGTCGTCAAGTTTCTAATACGAACAAGTCTATCTATATATGAAGTTATCGCAATATCCAATATGGTAACTTTTTTTTCGAACATGATGTTTTTTTATCATTTAGAGGTAAGTTTCTAACGAAATAAAAATTTTTTACGTACAAACTACAATTTTTGTTCCAAGTTTTTTTTCTACTTCTAGTTTTTTTTCTCATTTATAGACTACATTGTATTGAGCTAAGGTTTCGAGAGATGATATTTTTATAAATCTTAGATATTAAAATATTATTTTCTCTTGAATTCGAGGCACAGTTCACTAGGATAAAGAATAAGTTACAAAAGAAACATAATTTTAATTAATTTATCAGATGATGTTGATTTTTTTTTCGAAAATGCCTTTGTTCCTGGAAGTTTTCTTTGTCAATTTATGGGCGAAAAATAACTATTCCAGAGAATAATGATTAATAAAAATTTTAGATCTTTTTGATCTCGAATGCAAACAATTAAGGAAATCTAGTTCCTTATGGAATCCTATTTTGATGAACGAATTCTTTTTTAAATTTTTGTTTGACTAAAATGATAGTTCTGTTGATTTTTATATGGCAAGTAATTTTCATTTTTCCACAGCTTCATTTAAAAACATATACATACTTTATTATACGTTTATTAATTACTAGTCACTTTATGATCTGCCTCAAAATAATTTAGAAAACCTGTGTAATCTTTAATGTACACAAAAAGAACTGAGACTGTTCAAAAAAAATGTTCGTTTCTTTGTTTCAATACCTGATAAAAAATTTATAAATATGTTTGCATTTTAGTTCGAGCAAGTTTAAATTTGATCGTGATTCCCTAAAAAATGAGCTTACCTGGAAATTCTGCTTTTGAATAATAAAAAATAAATGCATCTTGTTCATGAAGCTTTTATTCACAGATTTTTATCACGATATTCCTCATATTTGAATGCAATAAATAATATTTAACTTTTACTTCAACAATTGCAACAGGTAAAGAAATAAAGGAATCATAGCTGGCGGTAGTCAGCTAGAGGTGAGGGCTCGCCAGCGAGTCGCTACGCTCTTGGCTCTTCTACCGCCAAGCTATATTTACAAAAACTA
>JAPYZL010111286.1:0-14900 GCA_030522825.1 Platygaster orseoliae
ATATAATTCTATGATAGTAAATAATTATTGTTATTATAGATATAATATCTGTAATTCTAGTTATTCTTCGTAGAATTTTATTCTTTTTATGAAAAAATAACTGTAAGAAAAGTACTTTCAATTATAAAACTGTTTTTTTCTCAATTGTCACAGACATAATGGAGATGGCTCATACTCTTTCGGCTTTGAAGCAGCAGATGGCTCTTACAAAATCGAATCTAAATATCCAAACGGAGAAATTTACGGAAAATACGGTTTCTATGACGACACTGGACACTTAAGAGAAGTTGAATACGGCGCTTCTAGAAGGGGTTTCGAACCTACAGGAACTGGTATCAACGTCCCTCCTGTTAGTGTTCAGAAGAACAGTATCAATAGCAATGAACCTGAAGACGATGGTCAGTACCGAGAGGATCCTTCGATATACTACACAGATCCTAAGTACACAAATGGAGAAAAATACGATGCAGACCCTCCACGAGAGTACTTGCAGTATCGGCGACCTGTACAGCGACCTGTGGCGCATGAACAACAATATGAACAACAGTATATAAGGTCAGTTCATGTTCAAAAGTATCAAATATAAGTAGCCAAAGTTATAACTACATTGCTGGAAATTTTTTTTAATTTCATACACTTTTTATTCAAAATGTATTAAAAGAAACTTGATATTTCATAAGTAAGATATTGGAAACGTACGTTAGGTAAACTGTTTGAGAAATGTATAACTTAGAAACATATACTTGAGTTTAAAGCACTTTCTATAACTGATGTATTGAAATGTATATACAATTTTATAATCTAGAAATTTCAAGCATGAATAAATCCAATAAATTCACGTAACCTCAGTAAAAAAGTAAGAATCTGACCCAAGTGAAATAAATTGTCACTATATTACCGAAGTGCAGAAATATGTCCAAATCTGATAAAGTACAAAAGAAGGTTTTTTTGAAACAATATATATTTCCGATACCCGGTCATTTTCCCGAATCCAAGTTCCCGAACAGTCATTTTCCCGAAACGCCATTATTCCGAACGTATTATTTCCCGAATGGCTATTTTCTCGAAAGTATTTTTCCCTGAACGACAATTTTCCCGAAAGTATAATTTTCCGAATTTCGGTTAGAATTTTACTTTTGTTTCAATTTACTTATTGTATACATTTATGAATTTCATAGGAGTCTTCAATAAAAAGAGTCATGGTAAAAATTTGTAATTTAAAAATTGTAAATATAATTTTAATTTTCAAATTTAATAATTCATACTTTGATTTAACCTGCAATTTAATTTCAAATTAATTGAAAATGTCAATTATGAATCAAATTTCATTATTAAAATTTTTTATACCAATTTCAAAATTAAAAAAATGTGAGGGAGTAATCACGGCATTTCTAAACATTAAGCTGATAGGAAAATTTCCCGTTCGGGTAAATTGAAAACCCTTCGAGAAAACAGATTCGGGAAAAAAAACCGTTCGGGAAAATGGCCGTTAGAAAAAAAGACGATTCGGGAAAACGTATTCAGAAATACGGTTTTCGGGAAAATGGCCGTTTGGGAAAATGGTCGGCAACGTATATTTCCATCTGGATTTCAAATTTATACATCTTTTGAAGTTCAAAGTAGTGAATTTAATTTAATATAACAGATTTCGATTCTTGTTATTTTCAAGTCATAGAAAAGTAGATTTTTTCGATAATATTATTATATTTGTCATAATAATTGTTCAGTATATTTTTATGCCTTAAAAAAATATTGTTGACTGAATTTCTTAATTGTTTCTAGAATTCAATGCTCCAAGAGTTGTAGTTGTAAAAATTTTACATATTTTTTTTTCTTTGAATTTAGATAAAATTTAAACTACCAAGTAGAAATGATTCGTGAATTTTCACAATTTTCGTATTTCCTGGAATTTTTATAGATTTCTAGTATTCATTCAGATCGCTTTATGGATTTATTGAATTTGATACTATAGTATTGAAAACGTCAAAGATCTTAATTATATTAATCGATTGTTGGGAAAACAGTCCTTTTATTTATTTAGCTTGTCAGTATTATTATTACTTTTTTTTGGTGTTTGTACAATTCAAAAAATTACCTCGTATTTATATATGGTTTTCTGTATAAATTTATCTAATTATGCACTCTAGAATTGAAAGTTTCATAAATTCAATAGCTAAAAATCGACAGAGTTTTTCAATTAATGTTAACAAATTCATGTATTTACGATATATCGTAGAATATTGCAGCATTTTAATATATATCTTGAATTTTTCTAGATCACCAAATAGATTTGTAGGACTCGGTGTTCTAGAATTTCAATATTGATTGATATTTAGTATTTTATGGGTCGTTTTGTGTTTTAAATATTTTTGCGAATAAATAGAATTTCGACTTTTTACACATTTCCATTTGTTTTTCAGAATTTAATGCTTTATAATCCGAAGTTTCATAAATCTTAAGTATTCGTTCAGATTTTTCAGAAAATATTTTTTCCTAGAATTCTATTACTTTTGTACTTATGAGTATTTTTTTTTCTTGGATTTGTATGATTCGAAAAATTTTCTGAAATTCTTTTGAAATTCTCTGTAGATTTTCAGAATTCGATGTTCTAGAATTCAGGTTTATATAAATTTTCAGTGTTTAAAGTCTTTTTGTGTTTAAGTATTTTTATGCATAACTAGAATTTTTCTACTTGTTTGAAAATGATTCAAATTAATATTAAAATATAAAATAAATAAAAATTTATTAAGTTGAAAAAATGAAATTGAAAAAATTGAAAAAAATTAAAGAAATTCAAAAAATAAAAGTGATAAAATTGAAAAAAAATTAAATAAGTTGAATAAATAAAATGAAAAAATTAAATAAAAACTTAATTAATTGAAGAAAAAATTGAAAAAGATAAATAGAAATAAAATAAAATAATAAAATCAAAAAAAAAATCAAATAAAAATAATGATAAAAATTATGTAAAAAATTGATGTAAGCACAGTCGTATTTTAACTGTCATTTTATTTTTTTATGTACAATAAACTATTTATTTTTTTCTAGTGATTATGATTCTTATAAAAACCATAAAAAAATTTTTTTTTTTATTTTCATGAGATCCACCTTATAAAATTTTCATAAGCAAAACTTTTTTAGTCATAAAATGACGTTATAAAAAATTTATCAAAAAAACTTTCTTCAGAAAATTTTATTCTTTGCAGAAATGTTCATAGACAGTTTTTTCATAATTTTTGTTTTAAAAAAATATTAAATACTTAAAAAAATTTATATAATGGAAGAAAAAACTTCTGTAAATTACAATTTGTCATTAGATTGGAAATATTTTCATAAAAATATTACATTTTATGGAAAATGTACAGTGCTCAAATATTTGTTCGATTTCACTCAATCCTCTTATAGTAAGTACGCAGATACCTAAAACAGTAATATAAATCATGTTTCGAAAGACTATATTCAAGTGAAATAAAGAACCGGAAGTATAAGATGTTTTTCTAACACAGCTTCATCACACAAACTTTTTCTGAAGCGAATATAAACATGGAAGGCAGCGCTTTTTTGTTGAAATGAAATACTCAAAACTAGAATAGATGAAAACTCAGAAAAAAAGTACTCAAAAAAGGCGAATATGTAACATCGTCTATCATAGATAACTGTTTCTTCGCGCACAAACACTATATTCATACAATATAGACAATTAGAACATAACGATAATGAGTGACTTCCTCTTGTGTAATCCATCCATCTGTTATGGGTAATGCATTCAAAACCGAAGCTGTACATAACTGTACAAAAAGCGTGAAATGACGTAGAAGGCGGTAAAATGGAAAGAAATTTACCCTTCTATTTTTTACGTAATTAACAGTTCTTATCAAATTTAAATAATCTTTTCAGTAGGGAAATATGTATCGATTTCATGTATAGTTTGAAACAAATGATGTATTACATTGAAGACACCCGTATATTAAAGTTATATAAACGTATGTATATTTTGTATACTTTGAATACAATATTAATACAGGTTATGTGTAATGGGCGTTATACAGTTTTTCTTCAATTTAACACACAAACTTTGAACTTATATGTCATATATACGTAAAGTAACTGATCTACTGATCTCCAAAGGGATCTGGTCACCTTATTCGACGATTTCGATAAAATTTTTCCCGATCTACGTTGCGGCTAATCGCGTTACGAGTGCACATCTCCAAAGATAGCCGGCTCGATAGAAACGTTTTTTTCCATTAATAGACACGTGCACCTTCTCGCGCCGCGAATCAAATGTCAAGAGAATCGCATGAACGCAGCATCAGCGAGCGTGGGAATAACGGATCGTGAATTAACAGTAGGTCATTGCTTGCAGTAAATCCTCCGGCGCGTATCGACAGCCTCAGGAGCTCAATATCCAGCCCCGGCAGCCCCCCAATTCCGGCCACTCGAAGAGATACAATCATGATCGCCCGATTTTCAACTATAACGACGGCCTTAACTCCTACACCGTCGAGTACTAATCGCGGTAACCTCACGAAAATGATGATGCTCTTTATGGCAATGCGCTAACATTATCAAAGTTCAATTTTTACCTTCTCGAGGATAACCTTATCCATTGGACAAATGTGATCGAGAAAATTTGCCTTAGAGGTTAAGAAACTAGGAGTTACGAGATTGACGTACTTTGACTTCTAATATCTAAACCAAGGCTTGAAAAATACGGTATAGCTGGTTTTGAAGTATGAAATCGTTTATTATTTGCACTTCTTCAACATTTAAGGCCTTTATTACATATATGATAAAAAGTGTTTTTCAGTTTCACTTTAATACACACAAACCGTTGGTCTTTATAAATGAAATGCACTTGAAAATTTCATTTTTTTAATCCGAAGAAGAGTCTTGCATTACTCTGATGATCGCAATGTAAAACAAACATATAGATCCAGTTTAAATTCCTTTTTTACAATTAAATTGCTTTGAAGAAAAAATGCATAACATCGTTTCACTGAATTCAACGGGTTTGTTATTACTTGTCCCCACGAACTACAAGTTAGTAGAAATTCAGGCGTACCAGTAATGCGTTCCTAAAGTCTCAATATTAACCTGAAGGTACCTATGTTGACAGCAGCACAAATTTAGTAAGTGAGTTAGTGAGTAACGGTTTCGGTTACTAAAATGAAACGGTTTTAAAAGGTTACGGTTACGGTTTCAAGCCTTGCTCAAAATGGCTCTAATGATTTCCTGAAATGTCAAATCATATATTGGCAAATTATTGGCTCGAGCGCTCGACCTAGTAAGTAAGGGAGGGGGCGTAACGTGAAGATCCGATCAAAAGGAAGATGAAAACGAAATATTTCAATAAACTTTTTTTTATTTAACTTGCCATAACTTTGGAACTAGACATTGGAATAAAATGAAATTTGGACACATGATTCTTCTTACTTTAGCGATGCTCTCAAAGTGCAGAAAAACTCATTGACATTATGTATTTATTGTTGAAGTAACGTAGTTTCCATAAAAATTTAATGTTGATTGCATTATTATTATAGCCGCAGTATGAATAAATCAATGACCGTGCCGAGTTATTATATATATATAAATAAATAAAGCCAATGAATTTTTCTGCACTTCAGGAGCATCGCTGAAGTAAAAAAAATTATGTCTCCAAATTTCATTTCATTCCAATGTCTAGTTTCAAAGTTATGGCGAGTTAAATAAAAAAAGTTTATTGAAATATTTCGTTTTCGTCTTCCTTTTGATCGGCTGTTTTACTATTCGGGCCCTGAATTACTGTATTTATTTTTGTTTTTTGACACGACATTTCATTTATGTCAGCTGTTGACAGTAGTAATAGCATAAAGTTCACATGAAATTTACCTCAAAATTCACACTAGATAAGATACACTGCTAAAATAAGGTTCACATAAATTATCAGACGCAAAAGCATGTGAACTTTAGTAAAATAGGCAGACGTAAGATACATTTATAACGATTGTACATAAACCTATAAGTTACATTAGTGGGGTTCAGCGGACGGAGCCCCCATATAAGGCGAAATTTAGTTCAAATGAAAAATATATAAGATAAACAATAACAATAACATCAATTTTCATCAACCGAGGAAAATTCAGGACCATTGATAGATAATTTCTCTGAGTAACGTTACTGGAATAAGAAAGAAGGTACGTGAAAAAAATTGTCGGTCGACCTTGTCGCTCGACTACCTTCAGATATAATAATTCAAAGTGTCGCAAAAAGGCTGGGCAGCCGCGCCCTGAAATTGTAACAATCGCTTCTGACGTTTATGGCTTATCACTGTATTTTCTGACGTCACCAGTCACCCTATATTCGTACATTGTTCACAGCCAATCGAGTAAATGAAACCTAACCTATCACTTGCATCATGGTACTGTTCACTACCCTTTTGTGAAGATTGCACAACAATAAAGTATTTTTAAGATGTTTTATTGATCGTGTCCATTTTGGTTTTTTTTTCAGAACTTTTATACTGGGAGCTTTGTAAATGTTGGTAGTTGAATCAACGATTGAACTGAATATTTTTTGAACCTTTCATGACCAACGTGACCACGGAAATTTCACAAAAACAATTTACAAAGAATTACGGTCTAATAACAAAAGTTAAATTTGATGATTTTTAGCAAAATATAACCATTGTCATTTTTTATGTCACTTTGGCAATAAAAGAACTATTTTACATCATTTTGTTATTTGAAGATACATAAATTTTTTTAATTTTCAGTAATCGATTACAAGTACAAATAGATTCTTTTAGTAAATTTATCGTTAGTTGACGAAACAAGGTGAAACAAATATGAAGTTGTAATTTTATTGAATATTTTCTATACGATACGAAATACCTAAAAATAAGAAAAAAAATTCAATTAAAAAAAATTAATTTCAATAAAATCGAATTACATAATCACTGATTTGATAAAAAATTTCAATAAATTGATTTTATCACAATTGAACGATAATTTAATAATTTAATAAATAAATTAATAAATAAGTATTCTTTATTAAATGAAAAACAAGTTTTTCCAATTTTTTTAATAGTTAGTGGATCATAATTTGATAATTTAAATTAAATAAATTAAATAAAAATAATTCAATTCAATGAATAAAAAATTAATTAAATTATTTTGCCAACTAAAATAATATTTAAAAACTTAAAAATAAGAATACTTAAAATTTATCTACTTTAAAATGTGGATAATACTTAAAAAAGTACCAAAAAATATACTAAAAATAAACGATTTCAAGAGTGCGTTATTTCATACGATGAACACAGTTTTTGTAAGATTTCACCATTGCTCAACGCGAAGAAAATATAATCTCTGATGTGGAACGGTAAGTAGTACTATGTTTCGATTGAAAGCATTTGAAATTTCTCGACCTTGAACATGTATTGAAAACTTTATTTTTTCAAGATTTCAAAAATCAGAAAGAATATGATTTTTTAATTAGATAGTTAACTGTAATAGTGGATGCAGTAACGTTTTGTTATTATAAATAATTTTAAAATTGAAACTTTCATTTTCATCGAATTTCGATGGCAGGCATAAAATAATGTTATATACATTTATAAAAAATTAGAAGTTATAAAATTAAAAAAAAATTCCGATTTCAAAACAGAAAAACAAAAAAAAATGTTAAATGTAAAAAACCATATAATTTTTCTAATCTTGAAATTTCAAATTTTCACTCCTTGAATAATCTCCTAAGCATTCCGTTTGAAAAAAAAATAGGAAATTCGATTTTTGCTAAATACAGCAATAAAATAAACTTTCTATCTATTTTGCATCAAACTTCGTTTCGCAGGAAATAATAGATATAAAATCTTGTAATAAGAAAATAAACTTCAGGTTTTTTTTCTTTTTATGAGAACTCTCTACGCATTAACTTCGTAACAAAAAAAATTCCATGACGTTTACGTTTTTAATAAAAAAAATTTAACTCCATTATTTCTTGCAAAGAAAACATTTTACGCTTGAGAAAGTCAGACGTGTCATTGTTATCGAGATCGCGTTTTCTAGTTTACGATCAAGTTTTGCAATGTCACGGAGTAAGTATAACAGGAACTCTTGGTCGAGGCCTCGATTCCCTTTTTTTACGCTTCTTCCCACCAAACACAATATGCTATTATGCGCCATTATTTCTCGTTGAACAAGAGAAAAAAATTCCAAAAAATGATTTAAGACTTTTTTCGACCGACTGATTTTTGCAAACGCGAGTTTCACTCAGTCGAAGTTTTCTTTTGCGTCTTATGAAATACCAAACGCATTGTTATGTCAAAGGCTTACAAGCGCTTTCTCGACCATTATTTTTGCTGAATATCCTGAACCATGCTACGGATATTTTGTATCGATTGTCAAGGAATAAAATGTAAAATGAAAATTATTTACATTTTATCATAATATGCAACATTGTATATCTCATTAATACAGCTGTAAATTTTTCCTTCATTTAATAAATTTTACTTGTTTATCATTTTGAATCTTAATGATGTGTATTCGTTACAAAATTGAAAAATGAATTATAAAATATACTGTATTTTTTAACGAAAAAAAAATTGTAACATGCTGTATAAAAGCGAGCAGATGTGTAATCTTGTATTCATGACGACTTGAGAGTAATTACCATAAATCTTTACTGTCTACTTATCAGCTCAATTACGCTAAGTATTTATGAAAAGCATTTTGTTGACCTTTTGATACATGTTAAAAAAATTACTGAGCAATAAAGAGCATAGGATAATCATATTATGAAAATTCATGAATTTTATCTTTTTACTGCCAGTAACGTTAAAAAAATACTGTATCTTATAATTCAATACTATAACAATGTTCATTTTATTTTACTAGTAGAAGTTTAAGCAAACGTAATAAATCAGTTTTACTTCAATATTCTTAAATGTATGCATTTATGAGAGTCTATAGATTTTTTTACATAACGGCTTTTAGATTGAATGAAATTAGAGAAAGTTAAAACTTTAAAAGAAGTAAAAAAATTTTTGCGGTTCCCAGGTCGCAGTATTATTGGATTCATGTTGTTAAACATTAAAAAATATTTTTTTTGTAACAAAAACATGTGATCTATTCGGAATTCAAAGATACTTTTCAAAGTACAAAACACTTTTTAAGGTGTTTTATGAAAATTCTAAGACACTTTTAAACGTCTAAGTCAGTTCCTTGAGTAATAAATGCAACAATTTGAGACAGTCCTTTAAGTGTCTATTTTGGAATTAAAAGACCTTTAAAAGTATCTTTACAGGAATTCTCAGAAATTTTCAAGTGTATAAGACACTTCTTAAACTGTCTTTTTCGAAATTCCAAGATATTCAGAAATGCCGAAGACACTTCTTGAAATGCCTTCCTTGAAATTCTAAGACACTCGAAAGTGTCTTGTTCGAAAAGCTAAGACATTTCAAAGTGTCTTATCTAGGATTCTAAGACACTATCGAATGTCAACACAATTCTTGAAGTGTCTCATTGGAAATTCTGAAACACTTTTATGTTTTTTATACCGAAGTATAAGACACTTTTCAAGGTGTTTTAAGAAAATTCTAAGACACTTTCAAACGTCTGACACACTAATTCTTAAAGTGATTTATTACATATTTGTAGATACTTCTTAAAGTGTCTTATTAAAATTCAAAGTCCTTCTGAAGTATCTTTTCTGGATTTCCAAGACGCTTTTCTAGGTGTCCTTGAAAATCTAAAGATATTCAGACATTTCTAAGACACTTAACAGAATATCTTACTTAAAATTCTAAGACACTCTCGAATCTCTAAGATACTTCATAAAGTCTGTTATTTGAAATTATAAGACACTTTCAAACGATTAAGTCACTTCTGTGAGTAATAAATGCAACAATATAAGACAGTCCTGTAAGTGTCTATTTTGAATTTAAAAGACCTTTAAAAGTATCTTTTCAGGAATTCTCAGAAATTTTTAAGTTTATAAGACTCTTCTTGAATTGTCTTTTTCGAAGTTCCAAGATATTCAGAAATGCCGAAGACACTTCTTAAAATGCCTTTTTTAAAACTCTTAGACACTCGAAAATATCTTGTTTGAAATGCTAAGACAATTCAAAATGTTTTAACTATGATTTTAAGACACTATCGAATGTCAACACAATTCTTGAAGTGTGTCATTAGAAAGTTGAAAACACTTTTACGTTATTTATACCGAAATATGAGACATTTTTTAGTATTCAAAGAACTTTTGAAGGTGTTTCAAGAAAATTCTAAGACACTTTTAAACGTCTGACACACTAATTCTTAAAGTGATTTATTACATATTTGTAGACACGTCTTGAAGTGTCTTATTCAAATTCAAAGATCATTTCTGGAATTTTAAGACACTTTTTAATGTGTCTTCGAAAATCCAAAGACATTCAGACTTTTTCAAGACACTTTACAAATTGTCTTACTCAAAAATTTAAGATACTCAGAAGCGTCTCATTTGGAATTTTAACACACTCTCGCATCTCTGAGATATTTCGTAAAGTCTCTTACTTCAAATTATAAGACACTCCAATGTGTCTTATTTGGAATTTCAAAAGTCTTTCAAAAGTCCAAGACACTATTCGAGGTGTTTTTTTTTCTAAATTCGAAGACACTTTTAAACGTTCAAGTCACTATTTGAAGTGATTTACACAAAATTTGAAAAAAATCCATGAAGTCTTATTTTGAATTTAAAGTTCTTGAAAAGTATCTTTTCTGGATCTTTAATACACTGGCACTGTCAAGTGTCTAATACAATTTTTTGAGCGTTTTTTTTTAAATTTTCGATATATTTTGAATATCCAAGACACTTCTCAAAGTATAATGTATCAACTTCAAAGACACTCCAATGTGTCTTATTTGGAATTCTAAGACATTTTTTAATGTCAAAAACATTATTCAAAACAAATGTCATCGATTTCCCTTTTAAAATAATAATAATAAAAAAAATAATTCTCAATAAAAAAAATTTTGTTTAGAAATGCCAATAATAACATGATTCTTGATTAAAGACATCTAAAAAAGTCTAACATCAATAAAAAAGAAAAGTGTCATAAAAAATATACTTTTATTGAAACTTAATAACCTACGTGCAGAGAAAAAGATTATTAATTTTTTTAAATAAAACTATCGTCAGTTTATTTTTCTTAAATTAGAGAATTTTTGTTGGCCCTCAAAAGGGCATGAATCGTTCGTTATCATCACCTCAATATTATTATCTTTCACGCGCAGGAGATGGATAACCCGATCGTTATACCTGATAAAAAGTGACGCAACGTCAATCAGAGGAAGTAAACTTCTATCGAACATGGCGTTCGCGCATTTTCGAGCGTAAAATGATTCAGAGTAGGCTCGATGCTGGCGCGTCCGGTATTCAGAGCGCGTGAAAGTGGACCTTACGCGTTTTTCGCATTCGTCCTTGTCGGAGAACGCATGTGAAAAGGAGAGTCGTAATGAAAACTGATTTACAAAATTAGTAAGTAATATGCTGTGTCAACAAAAACATTATCAACGTGAAATTTGAAGGTAAGGACTCTCGTCTTCAAATGTTACTAAAATTGGATTAAAAAAACAATTGAAGTAAAATAATTAATATTAACTAATTTTCTCCGGTTTCATCAACAGGAATCGAACCAGGGCCTCCTGGGTGAGGGCCAGGTATCCTAACCACTAGACAATGATGGAAATTCATATGTATTATTATTATTAGCAAGGCATCTTAACCACTAGACAATGATGGAAATTCATATGTATTATTATTATTATTATTATTATTATTATTATTATTATTATTATTATTATTATTATTATTATTATTTATGGATTATCTTATTTATGAAGAAATATTTTTATCAATCTTATATTGAAACTCAGCGATATCCAAATAATCATTATTAATTATATTTCACTTATATTGAACATTCAGAGAATATTGTGTATAACTAATTCGGATTTTCTCAGTTCCACATTCAAAATTTAGGAAAGGGCCGCATGGCTTGCTTTTTTTTACTGTAACAATATTTTGATTAAGTAATCAATCATTTGTATTATGTGTTACTCATTAGTTACATTACATACTCATTAGTTATATTACACAATGTAGATATTTGCAATATATAATATTACAATAAAAAAATTTGACCTCTCGTATCTGAAAAAAATTTATTATTCCAGAAAATAAAAGGAGTTTCTTTATCATATTTCATTGTTGATATCATATCTGCAGATGCTGGTTTTCTGAAACAGCATATTTATCATGTAACAGAACTTGTAATATAGTGAAATCTAAATTACGTCTTAAAAATCAATGAACCAGTTATTTTATGAAAGCATGACAATCTCTAAACTTGTAAAATTCTTTTTGCAAACGTCCCTGTCCTTAATGTTCACGAATATTGATTACTTTCATTTTCCGTATTTCACTTATTTTCTAATAGGTTCCTCTATTTGTATATTGACCAGGTTGTAGTTGGAATATTCTTGTTCTGATACCTCGAAATGACTTATGCACATTAAATTGTCAGAATTTCAGAACTTAGTTAACATTGATCGTGAGCGATAATTTATTGAAATTATCAATGCATTGATGAATAAATGAAAATAGATAGTTTTTGGAAAGTTTTCTTACAAAAAACTGAAAATAAACTAAATAAAAATCATAATAATAATATGAGCAGTCGAAACCTTTTCTACTGCAAAGTGGAATAGACATCAACGTCCGGAATTTGCATGGTAAGTCCGTCTTCCACTTTTTCGCAAGGAATCGTTTCCTGAATGGTCAATCAACGCAAAATCACTTGGTAATTAGTCAGGTTATGAAATTAAGTAACCGTGTAATCGGGCGCAATAAATTAAGTGGGGCCGGAGAAAGTCAAATAGGTTAAGTAACGCGCTCGGTGCGTTTCCTGTCGATGATTCCATTTTAACAGGGTCGATAAGATTTTTCAACGCCTTATTGACCGGTATTCAGGATTTGCTCAAATTTCATGTTGACGCGGAAATCACAACGATTGTATCCGGGGTGTATTAATTTAAAATTTGAATTGAAAATTTGGAATTCGAAACGAAAACAAAACAAAAGCAATTGCTGGCCAACAAAGAAAAAAACATGTTCGTTTTTTCAAGTTGAAGATTCAAAGTACAAAAAAAAGGAATGTAGAAATTGTAAATACAGTTTTCATCATCAAACAACCAAGTTCTCGACTTCATTTACCATTACATTCGAGGTTAATTACATACTCTATTACCCGCCTTAATCACTACTTTATTAATTACTTTTTCTCGCTCAACATTAAACCACCAGCAAATCTCATAAAATATCATAAACACTTTCCTGGTATATCTTAAATAATCTTTACGCCTGACGTCGATATGTAGCGTCCTATAACGACGTTGAGTTTTATCAGGAAGCGTATCGACAAATTAGAATGCACCACTGAGCTCGAGCACTACATACGAGTACTATTAGTTGGCGGCTCCTACTTTTCTACATTCTATTAGAATTTCTCTATCAAAACTGTCGTGCCCGGTAGCCTTTTCCCGACGCGACCAGTTCGTTAAAAAATCTCGACCAGTTTTCATGCCTGCGTTACGTAACGATTATTTAACACCGTAACAATTCTTACGAATACGCATGAAAGTGCGGTGACTGGAAAAATGAGAGTTCACTACAATGCATTCGTTCTTCGACAGAAAACACGTGTCGTGCGAATACTCGAGTTCTGGATCGATTTGTAGCTTTAGATCGTTTATTTTTGGCTTTGAATACTTTCACTGTGATTTTTCATTGTGGGAAGATTTGATTTTCAATCATACAACTATATTCATAATTTCTAAGATTTAAAAAGTTTTCTATTTGATGGAGTAACATAAAAATAACAATAGAAATAAAAAAAAATGAAAATGAAAAATAAAATGAGAATAAAAAAATAAAAATGAAAATAAAAATAAAACATAGAAATAAAAAATCTAAGATATAAGACAAAAAAAATTGAAAATATTATTACGAATCAAAAAACACAAAATTTTTTTGAAAATAAAAGTAACATAAATATGTATGCTCAAATTCATCCTCACTGTATACTACATACGGGTCATTCCAGGTCAGATTTATACCCCCCATCACAGATATCATTGTAATATTTTTTATTATGTTTTTCAATACAAAAAAATCGATACGTGTTTTTTTGTTAAGCGGAAAAAAAATTTTTCACGACTGTACGAATTTTCAAAGTAGTAAAAAACGCCGATTTTTACGTGAAAGTAGCATTTTTGAGCGCCTAAATCTCGAAAACGCCTAATCTAAGACAAAATTATCATGAGTAATAAAATTTTACTGTCATCTTGAACTTTTCACTTATCGATAAAAAAAAATTTTTTTTTACATTTTTTACTTAACAAGAGTTGAAAATTGTTAAACAAAGTGATATATCTCAAATATATCAGTAAAATGTCGATTTTTTTCCTCAGTTCGATTCGCTAGAGATTTTCGAATAAAAAAAGTTTTAGTTTAGAGTGGCTTTCAAAGTGGTTCAAAAGATACAGGGAATCAAAGAGAAACGCGCGCGACCCTCGCGAGCTGCACGCTTTGCGTGCCGCGTCGAGGTTTCAATAAGCGCACAGTGTTGTTGTTAGGCAAGGTTAATATAGTCAAAAAAATGAAATGATCTTAGTTATGGATGTTATAACGTTATTTATTACAGTACCGTGGTATAAACAAAATTCTCATTGTCTTGGAAGTCAAATAAAACTTCTTCACAAACTTATTTACTTGGATTTTCGTTCTTTTTCTTTTAGTAAAACAAACGGTATCTGCTTCATTGGACGATGAGTACAATTTTATCGAAAGATTTGAGTCGCTTAATGGCTTAATATAATGTA
>JAPYZL010111292.1:0-89169 GCA_030522825.1 Platygaster orseoliae
TGATTTCAGAACCTTCTTAAGCGACAACGAAAGGCCCAAATGCATTGTCAAATTCAGTATAATTCTTTTTCATATTAGCCTTTCTTCGATGATTTCACACCTTTCGTAAGCAGAGAAGAAAAGGGCATGAAAAGTTCGATGTAAAATAGTTTATCGTGTGTCATCGACCTTAGCCTTCATTTTTAACATTTTAATGTTCAGTTTGGGGGGGGGGGGGTTCGAAGTATTACAGAAATTGTTCATTAGTTTCGTATATTGTTATCAGTATTATGTTTTTTGAATAAGTGTATGGTTTTTTTTCAATTTTATGAAAAAATTTCAAAAACATGGAAGTATTGAAAAATTACGATGATTAAATCATTATACACAAATTCAAGTGAATTTTTTTCGATTATTATTGTTGAAATATAAAGAAAATGAAAAACCTTCGGGATAATTTCAAAATTGTTGTAAATTCTATGAAATTCGAATAATTTGTTTATAAATAATTATAGTAAATAATATAATTATAATTTGTAAGAATTTTCTATTATTCAATGATCATATTAGAATATCAAAGTAACATAGAAATACCTGATTTCGAAAAAAAATTTATTTCAACATTTTTATTTCAGTAGGTATTTTATTGAAGTAGTAGTTAAGAATGAAAAAAAAACCAAGTTGATATTTTCATTTTCGAATCAGAACTTTGTTTTTGAGCTTTTTCATGACCAACATCGTATTGTAGTTTCAATAAATTTTTTGCAGTGCAAATTGTTATAACAATATATGATCTATGATTTTTTTTTTCGTTTGAATTATTTATTATCATTTATGAGATGCTATAATTAATTAAAAAACTTAAATTAGTCAGTCGATATGAAAACGAATTCAGATGCAAAAAAAAAAAAATACAAAAAACAGCTAAAAATGAATGAAATAATCAGTTTGTAAAATCATTACAATGTCTAAAATATTATAGATACATGCCTATCAAAACATTTACGGTTCAAAAAAGTTTAAAGTGTCTAGCATTTTTTTAAAATTAAAAATTATAGACATTACAGGTAATTCGAACTACATGGCCTCTTGAAACAATAGTGAAAAAAAGGAAATATCAGTAGATGCAATGTTTCAAGAATTTTCCATTGTTGTATCGAGTTTCAAATGTGTCATGTAGATAGAAAATCACAAACCTGAAGAACGTATTTTCAGAATTAAAGGAATCAGAATGTCAAAGTAAGAAAGGGATACATAATTTTAAAATGTTTTTTGATACAGAATTCTTATTTGAGTTAATTATTTTATTAGTTTAGATTCTAAAATAAGAGTTTACTTTTAGAATGAAATTTAAAAAAAAGCTCAAGTTTATATTTATATGTAAAGCGTTTGTTTTTGTGCTTTTTCATGACCAACAATTTTATTATTTATTATTTATAATATTTCAAACTCGGAGGTTCGTTATGCGAAAATAAATTTTTTACTCGAAAATTTGATTTTCTAAAAAACCTCATGTTTTAAACTTTCAAAACATTTTCGAAATCATTGTACTCTGAAATTTTCAAAAATAAAGTATTTTAAATATACCTAAAAATACTCTCTTTAATTTTGCACTATTCAACACCTTATTTTTATGTTTTTTAGATATTCCAAAAAAAAAAAAAAAAAAAAAAAAAAATACACAGAATTTCTGATACGCAATATCATTCTCTGAATCATCTCACTAATTATCTAAAATCTTATCAACCAACCACGTAAAATATGCGCAACGAATGTATACACAAGTGTCGGAAAATAACCAAACTGGCAGTGATAAGAATTCTCAAATTTCAGCATTCATAAAAATTCTCCAAACTTTCCTCTGACTTCTAAAATTATATTGTAAAACCCAAGAAAATTTTCCGAAATCAGTTTATTTCTTGAATTTGAACTTACTGCACGTAAAAGGGCAAAAATGGCGTTGTCAATTTTACTGCCAGCGAAGGCAGAATGTCTGCGAGTAAAATCAGTCCTGTTGAAACTGTGTTGCATGTTCGTTGCCCTGGAAATCCCGAGGAATTCGAAAATTTGGATGCAGGCGACTCCTGAATATCGAAATTGAAAATCGCTGCGTAAGTTCGTTTTAAAATAAATTACAACAATTACTAGAGGATTGTTCTTAAAAAATATTTTCTGTTTTTGCACTCACCGCACTTTCGAATTTGTGGCTGAGAATATCATGGGCCGCACTCAACATTACAACATATCCAAAATTATTGCACAACCCAAGCATCCAAAACGCGAGGAGATTTCTGCATCTCGCACTTCGGTCTTTTGTTCGCCCATTCATATCGACGTCTGTAGACGTGGAACTCATTTCGTTCGTCATATTGTTGCTCATGTTTTTTCGAAAGATGCGCACAATTTTCGTCGACGTTCACAAGGTTTTGGAAAGTTGGTTTTTTTTAATTGTCATAAATGGTTTTTCTTTGGGTTGTAATCTGGAATTAGAATCTGAAGATAATTTTTATTTCCTGGTTGAAAGAGTTTGGAATTTGCATTTTCTGAGGTGTTATTACGTGAATTTTGGGGAGTTTAAGTATAAAGTTGAAATAAATTGAATATTTATTTACTTTATATTTATTATATTTAATATATTTTTCATTGAATATATAATCAGATAATAATATGATTTAACCAACAAACAAACAAATTTAAAAAAATTGAATTAAATTAACCGAAAGAAAAAAATGTTACAAGTCTGTTGTTAAAATTATTTTTCTGAATTTATGGGTAATTTGTGAATTATATTCAGGGAAACTTGAAAACTCCATAAAACTGTCATTATTGTCAAAAATTGAAATCGTAGTTATGTTGATTAATGAAACGAGAAAATGGCAAAATTTGAAAATTTTTTCTTACTTTTTTCTACTGTATAATGTTTAAATTCGAGCTGTAAAATAAAATTTGCAATAGCCATCAGAAAATAGTTAAAACCTGTTTTTAATTTACTTCCAGAATAATGTTATGAAAAATAACTGTCAAATGATTTAGAAATATAATTTCAAAGTCATAATTTTTCAAAGGAAGAAATAGTATAAGAAACTTTTTTTCTGCAAATATTTCATTTTACTTTAGAAATTTGAAAGTCTACACTATAAAAAACTACATACAGTTGCCTATTGTAGTAAAGAGTTTTAAATTAGTAGTCAGTAGTTGACTTTTCTTCGGGAAATCACATTCAGGAAAATTTGACGACTTTGTGATACCGTTATCTGACTGGCGCCTGCCTCCTTATCGCATTTAAGATACATCATTTTTAATCGTAACAACAATTATGATAAACGAAATGAGGAAACGACCGAATTTTTCCTTAAAATTTCTGCAAACTTTACACGATGATTTACTCCATTATCAGATTATATATCAGATTATCAGAAAATAGTTCATTATTTCATATGATTTGGGATTATTTCTTCAAACCAAATTGTTTTTTAAGTTTGGAATACAATCATAATTTTATTGAATTGAGAATGAGGTTTGAAGAAATTTATTACGAAATTGA
This sequence comes from Platygaster orseoliae, assembly GCA_030522825.1. Lineage (NCBI taxonomy): Eukaryota > Metazoa > Arthropoda > Insecta > Hymenoptera > Platygastridae > Platygaster > Platygaster orseoliae. The sequence goes on from JAPYZL010111292.1 coordinate 3,524, forward strand.
TTTACTCCATAAATAAGTTTGATATCTTTTCAGAAAACTTGAACTATGGCGTGAGATTAAAAAAAAAGAAGATTTTCATGTTTACTTGCAGGCAATGTGTGAATTTGCACGTTTTTAAAAAAAAAAGATTATAATTTGACATGTTTCGAGAATAATTATCCAAATCGTATTGTTTTTTAAGTTAATGATAGGATAATGTCACTGAATCAATAAAAAGGTTTGAAAAAAATCATCACAAAGTTGATTTTCTCCAAAACTCAGTTCTATAACTTTTCTGACAACTTGAACCATGACGTAAAATAAAAAAAAAAATTAAGATTTTTACGTTTACTTGCAGGCAATGTGCAAATTTTCACATTTTAATAAAATAAAGTAATTAATTTAACATTATTAAAAACTATTTCTTTAAACCAAACTTTTCTTAAAGTTTAAAATACAATCATGATTTCATAGAATTGAGAATGAGGTTTTAAGAAATTTATTACAAAATTCATCTACTTCAAAAAAAAAGCTTGATAACTTTTCTAACAACTTGAACTATGACGTGAAATTTAAATAAAAATTAGGATTTTTACATTTTTTTGAAGGCAATGTGCAAATTTTCACATATCATCAGAAAATAGTTAGTAATTTCACATAATTCGAAATTATTTCATGAAACGAAATTGTTTATCAAGTTTGAAATGAAATCATAATTTTATTTAATTGAGAATGAAGTTTAAAGAAATTTATTACAAAATTGATTTACTCCAAAAACAAATGTGATAACTTTTATGAAAAATTGAATTGTGATGTAAAATTTAAACAAAAATTAGGATTTTTATGTTTTTTTTTGCAGGCAAAGTGCAAGTTTTCACATTTTATCAGAAAAAAGTTATTAATTTAACAAAATTTGAAATTGTTTCTTCAAACTACATTGTTCTTTAAGTTAAAAATAGAATCATTATTTTATTGAATCAAAACAAGATTTAAAGAAATCAATTACAATATAGATTTAGTCCAAAAATAATATTTATAACTTCTTTAACAACTTGAAACATTACGTAAAATTTGAACAGAAATTCGAATTTTTACGTTTACTTGCAAGCAATGTGCAAATTTTCACATTTTATCAAAAAAAATGAATCGTTTACCATGATTTTCATAATTTAATCGAATTAAGTTTGAGAATGAGATTTGAAAAAATTTATTACAAACTTGATATACTCCCAAAATAATTTCGATATTTTTTCTGACAACTTAAACTATGATACAAAATTCAAACAAAATTTCAAATTTTCACGTTTACTTGCAGGCAACATGTTAATTTTTACAATTTATTAAAAAATAGTCAATAAATTCACATGTTTTGAAATTATTTCTTCGAACCAAATTGTTTTTGAAGTTTACACGTATAATCATAACTTCATAAATCATAAATCAGGCTTGAAGAAAATCATAACAAAATCGATTTTCTCCGAAACCGAGTTCGATAACTTTTCCAAAAATTTCAATCACAACGTAAAATTTAAACAAAAGTTAGGATTTTTACGTCTACTTGCAGGCAATGCGCAAATTTTCACATTTTATCATAAAAAAAGGAATTCATTTGACATAATTCAAAACTATTTATTTGAATCAAATTGTTTTCTAAGTTTACAATAGAATCATAAATTTACTGAATCGAAAATAAGGTTAGAAAAAAATCATTACAAAATTTATTTTCTCCAAAACTGAGTTCGATAACATGATTTAACAAGATTGGGAACTAATACTTTAAACTAAATTGTTTATCAAGTTTACAATATAATCGTAAATTTATTTAATCGTAAATCAGGCTTGAAAAAACTTATAACAAAACTGATTTCCTCCAAAAATACGTTTGATTATTTCTGTAACGACGACGTAAAATTATAACAAGACCGTATTTTCCCATTTTCCCTTTTCAAACAACAATACTCACTCCACAAGATAATCCTCAGCGCAGAAAAAACCAAGAACCCCTCAAAAATCGTCTCGTCACAACCGTCATTCACCTGCAAAAGACGTTACCCCATGATCTCCCAAGTACAACAGTTTCCTTATTGAATCTGTCGCACTCGGTATCAATAATCCAACTCGATTCACGCGTGAACCTAGACTTCCCGTGTCAACATTTCTCAATTTACTTCACTCATACGTTTTCCACGGTCATGTGCGCGATGCACTCGAAAGAGGCTAAAAAAATGCACTTATCGCGAGGCATTGTTAATGAACGTGCATACACATTTCTATATTTGGCGCCAGACTCCGAGACAATATCGAGGCCTAAAATACGCCATACGACTAATTCAAATATGACTGATAATTTCAGACGCCGCGCCAGCGATAAAATAATATTGTGGAAAGTTTATACACGCGAAACGTCGACGCCGCAAAAACGCGTGTCTCTGATGCGCAGGAGCAATGTTTCTCGAATGAAAACACGTGACGAAAGTTGTTTTTCGTAATATTGTCGACGGTTTCGCGCGTAACGTTGCGGTATTACGTTACATCCGATATGTATGGAAACGTAATTGTTTTAATGAGTACGTTGAGGGAATAACGGGAGTCGCGTTGTGTGCTAATGAAACGAGGGGAAAAGATTTTATTCTTTCCGTCATTCGAGAAATGTCAAGTTTCTGTGTCAGACTTGTTGCGAAAGTTTTTCAAGGTCACTGGGATGATAGTGGTCATGGTTTCGGATCTATTTTGATAGGGAAGTGTTGCAGGGGCGGGGGGGGGGGCGTTTGTAGGTTTGAATGTGTTGTGAAGTTGGGATAGAAATTGTGGATGTTTTTTGTGGAATAAATGATGAGAATGCAAATACAAAAGTGTATATAATTTTGGTAGGAATTATATTGTTTGTGAAAATAAGAATAAGAAATTTGTAAAATTAGTGGAGATTTTAAAAATGTACTAACTCTGAAATCTACAGGGCAGGAAAAGTTTTTTCTGGCCATAAAAGTGTATTTTGTTCATAAACTTATCGAAATTTAGAATAGTTATTTTAGTGACATGAAGATAATAAATAAGAAAAGTTTTTTCTTCATTATTAGTGTGTTTTTTTTTGTAAGAATATAATTTTCAAAACTGATTCAACCAAGTATATAATAAAGAAAAATTGATATCTACGGACGTACTGAAAACCTAAAAACTTCGTTTTCTGGAATATCAAATTTTGAAAATTTACTTAAGTATATAGTAATTTTTTCATTATTCATTCATTATTTATTATTATTTATTTTCTATTAAATATTTAATAACTGGGAATATGAACAAAAAATTTTACAGTCGTATGGATACCGAGTAAATAATGAAAACACTGATATAAAAATGCATAATGATGGTAGAAATTTCAAGATCAGTAAAAATTATTATAGAAAATTATGAAAATTATTGAGTATTATCAAAAATGTACGAACTAAAATCTGTAGAACTTCAAAAAATCGTTTTTTTCAAGTTCTCAAAGTTAATGAATTAAAAAAAATGTTAACTTTACTAACTCGATATAAGAATAACAAATTATTATTTCTTCGTGACCGTTATTTTATACTTTTTTCTCTGTCAGAATACAAAAAAATTTATTTAAAACTGTTTTATCCTGTCGAATAATTAAAAAAAAAATTATATCTACAATGAAAACCTGAGAAACTTTGTATTCTGGAACATCAGATTTTGAACATTCATGTTTGGAAAATGGAAGTTTCAGAAAACAGTAAAAATAATATGAATGCTAAATAAATAATAAAAATACTATTTAAAAATGCATAATAATGAAAGAAATTTAATGATCGATAAAAATAATCATAACAAATCATAAAAATAATTGAATTTTCTGTAAAAAGGACGAACCAAGATCTACAATATGACTCAAAAAGATAGTTTCCTTCAAGTTCTCAAAGTTAATGAAATTCAAAAATGTCAATTTGACTAACTCAATGAAAACAACAAAAACTTTCGTCTTCGTGGCTAGTACGGTATATTTTTTCTTTGTGGAAAGATAAAAAAAAATTTTTTTAACTGTTTTAATCTATAGAATATAATAAAAAAAACTTTTATCTACGAAAATACTCAAAACCTTGGGATCTCTGTATTTTAGAGCATCGAATTCTGAAAATTTATATTGAATTTATTGAAAATACTAGAAAATAATAATAATATCATAAATACTGAATAAGTACAAAAAATTCTGTTTTATGAAAAGTATAGTTTAATAGTAGAATATAATTCAACATTTCATATACAGCCAATAAAACTGAAATTCCATAAGTCTGTGCAATACTCGAAATACGTATATTACTTACTGGAAAATCTGTAGAAATACTAGGAATCTATGAATATACTCAAAATATTTCATAATTTTGGGTTTTGGAGCACCGATTGATTGAAATTTCTATACAAAAAGCCATAACAAAATCAACAAATTCTTCAAATTCTATAAATAATGCTAAAACATACAAAACACTATGAATATTAAAAATTTAATATAAAAAAAAAAGATCTAGTGACTTGAAAATCATCAAAATCAGATTTTATAATTGAAACACATAAATGAAAAATTCCAAACTCTGAACACTATTCATTACCTGATTTGAAAATTGCGAAAATTCGAAAAAAATTGAAAAACCCATCCTTGGAAACCAGATGGTCAAAGATTAAAAATAATAAAATCCTCAGCAAAATATTCTTCCGTAACAAAAACTTTCCAAAAATTATTTTTCCTACGCCCCTTAAATTTTAAAATTATTTTCATTGTTGTTCTCGAGAGTTTTGATTCTGAATAAAATGTCGTTCAAGTATTCATTTCCTTTTTTTAAAAAAATGAAGTGTCATCAAAAATGAATAAGTGAAATTGAATTTAACCTCTTTTTATTCGTAAGTAACTTGACTTTATTCATTATTTCTTTAATCAGCTTTTTTATCGAAAGAGTCCACTGAAGTGTTACAGACAGCATTTTTTTATTATTTTCTGTTCAAACACAAATGATAACAGTTCGCATTTGAAAATAATGAAAAAATGTTTCCATTATTCCCACGTGTTCAGCAACTTCAGAATTGAAGAAGTCTTTCTAGGTCAATTTATTATGTAGATACGACAATCATTATAAAATACGTCAATTCTGTTTTTATCGAGAAAATTACGGATTCAGTGATATAATTTTGAGATTCTTCAAACAAAGTTTTTTTTTCTATGTTTGACTTTGTTAATAAAATTTTGATATTCATTCACATTACGGTAGAAGTGATTTATCTGGTTTCTTGAATGAATTTCCGCAAAAAGCATCATTATTTATTGAATTATTTAATAAAAGAATAAAGTAATTGATACTTCAAAATGGGAAAAAAATTTTTAGCTCTTTCTACGTAGATCATCTACTTGGTATTGAATAATCTATGAGAATTCTTCAATTCTTGTTTTTTTTTTTTTTCTAACAAAATATTAGAGATTATTCAGTTCAACTAAAACTTTAGCAGTACTTGCTGCTGTAAACCAGTTTTCTCTGGAAACTTCAATTTTTTATTAATTTTCATGACACGGAAAACTAGAACATTTCAATCAACTTTTGGCACCTAACAATTTTGTTATTTGGAATGTGATAAGCATCAGAAACTATAAAAAATTTGGATGTTTCATTGATAATTTATTGTACTTAAGCAACACATAATGTAAAAATTTCAATTTTATATATTTTTTGATCAGTAAGTCAATCAAATACAATAATTATTTAAAAAAATAATATTTATATAAATTTCGTTTATGCTTGAATCAGATGAAATTTCGAATTTCATATTTTTCTTCAACTTTTACTTATTTATAAATAAATAAACACAAATAAAATATACTCTAATTATTTTACGACACAGTTATTTGCACCACAGAAATTAATTTAATAACTTTATAATCATTCTTGCATGAAACACGTAAACACATCAAATTTAACGAGCGAGTGAATAAATTCGCTCGACGTTTGTGCTGCAGATATTATGCACATGCAGTTAGTATAGGAGGTTCTAGATCTAGAATTACAACCATGTCTTTTATTACACTGCACTACAGTAGCGGACCTAAGATTAAAACAAAGGGGCGTTTTACGAATCTTGGAAATTGGCCTTCGAAGAAGCAAATTAATAATTATTTATTTGTTTATAGTGTAAAATTCAAGTTCAATAATCTGGTTTCTTCGTTTTGCAAAAAAAAAAAACAACAAAAAAATCAGTGATAAAAAGCGTCATCGAAATCATTGCAGAATTTAAAGAAAAGTCAATTTTGGAATTTTAAGGTGATGATTGTCATTCAAAATCATTTTGCAGATGCACGTCAGAGATTTTATAGAAATATAGAGTAAGTCATAGAAAAATTTAGGGTTTTTTATTGAATGACTTCGTTGGTGTCAAAATAAAAACTAAGGAAATTTTTTTGACAGGAAAATAAAATAATTCAAGTACAGGGAATCACATGAAAAAATTAAATTTTGCTGGTTGTTGACGAATTATTTAGAAATCTTGAACAGGATTTCGAATGGCATGGAATTTCGATAGTGCATCCATACATGCAAAATCTTCAAAAATATCCTCATTTCATAATCTAAAAAAAAGTCGAAGATAAGTATAATCAATTTTCTCAAAATTAAAACTGAAAACTGCAAATGGAATTTCATCATAAAAATTAATAAATTCATCATCACGCAATGTAGCATATGTCGTTTTTTGATCTTGCCAATAAATTACTTTTTTTAATTATAATCTCGAACAAACAAAAAAACAAAAATTCAAAAATTTACAATACAAACAGTCAGGCAAAAGAAACGCATAAAAAAATTTCACGTTAGCTCAATTTCTTGCTTCTGTAGATCCACTACTGCATTTCTTCAAATAAACGAAAATAGTTTCGGTAAATTTGAAACTTCCCTTAAAATTATCATCAAAACTATTCATATCAATAATTTAAATTTTTCAATCAACATACCACCTTTTTGAAATTATTCGGTACGATTTTCGATGCACCGTTTGATTCCGATCAGAGGTTTTTTTTTTATTTTCAACGCTACTGTAACACTGATAATCAATACTGTGCAAACAAAGTTACATAATTATATCCTGAATTTTCACATTTATAACGATTTTCATATATTTTTCTGAACGTTTTGTATTTTAAATAAGTTTTGTACGATGTATAACAGCCATCAAACTATAGTATCTGGCAATCTCATGCGAATATCAAATATATTCAACTACTACTGTTCACGTAGAAACACTGCATGAAACGACTCCTAGTAATCGACGAAAATAACTCCATCGTCATGCCGATAGAAGGTACTATAGGTGTACGTACTGATTTTTAGAACATACATTTTAATTTCAGTAAAATTATCAAGGAAATGAATGGAACTGGAACAAGTACACTACCGTGCAAAAGTATAAGGACATTATCGAAAAAATATGCTTTTTTGAGATTGCCATTGTTTTTTATTGAGTTTAACAGAAGTTTATGGTTGAGTTTTGTAAATAAACTATAAAATAGTCTTATTTATATACGTAAATACATATATGTATGAAATAAATAGACCTCAAAAGTTTTTTCTAAAAAAATAGTGTAAATACTACAAACTTATAGATTTCGTATATTTTTTTACAAGTTTCTCAAACATCAGCGATTTTCTTAAGGTTTAAATTCATTTTCAAAAGTCTTTAATATTGAAAATTATTAATTTTAATATACAGGGTGTATCAGAAACTATAAAGGATAATTTGTGGTACTTATTTTCAGATTTTTCTAAGACTTAAAGTCCTCTGTCTTTTTTACAAAACTCAAAATCAAAAAAGATATTTGAGTTTAAAATTTTTCCAATAAACGAGCTTTTCCAAGGAGTAGAGATCAAAATCATGGATAAAAACTTACCAAAACTTCTTCCTTATTTTTCTGAGTCGAAGTCCTTTTACACTGTCCACAAAGCTCAAAAATACCGACTTTATATACTAGCTAAGAAATATTGGCAAGCTGATATATTATTTCTGGAAACTTCCAGAATAATCGCAATCATAGAAAATGATTTTCTTTTATATCTTTCGATATGTACAAAAGAAATGAAATTTTGAAACAGACTTGAATTATCGAGTTTTATATTACTGTATAATGTATAAAGGAAGCGATAAGTGATAGAAAAGCTGAATTATCGAATTGTTCATTATTTGATATAAGAAAGGAAAAATACTAGAATGACGAAATTCTCTATTCAAAAGATAAAAGAATGTAGAAATATTTCACTAAATACGATTTATATCTCTATAGAATACAAAAGTATAATCAGGTTAGAGTTATGAACCAATCAGATTTCTTTTGAAACATATTTTAAAAAGTTTGTTTTGTAAGATATCTGACTCATTTCATACGTAATGTTTCAGTACTGCTTATCTCACAGATTCTGAAAACTTCTATTTAAAATGTTTCAATTGAAATATTTCAAAGACGCCATGAAAAGTTTTTTCAGTAAAACTTTTGTATAAAATTTTCTTTGACCTTCCTTGAAGATGTATAAAACGTTTCGTTAATGTTCCTCTTGAAAAGTTCTGTCTACGATCTTTTATCCGAAACGTTTCAAATGTTATTTTTGAAATGAAAAAAAGGTGCAATGTATTATCCAATATATATTAGTAATATTTCTTGTAAGCGTTCTGAAAGATGTATGAAACATTTTTAAACGATGTACGAAAGCATTTGAAAGGTTTTTAAAGACCTTTAAAAACTTTCTGAAAGTTACAATATTTCAAACAAAAGATCTTATAAATCTTTCCGAAAGATTACGTGCTGATTTGGGATAATACATTTATTTTAGCAAAAACTATTTTTTTTTCAGGTTTTTATATAACTGTATCTTATACTGTATCTTATTTTATATAACTGTATCTTATAAAAATATTTATGATAGGTCATATTCGTGAATGTCACGTGACGTCATGTCATGTCACGAAAAAATCGCCTCGTCACATGACGGTAAAGTGACCATTACGGTGCATTATTTCTGGTACACCCTGTACAATTGTCAGTTAAAATTTAAAATAGAGAATTTAAAATGGATCGATACTCGCACTATCTATCGAAATATCGAACTATCGATATTGAACACTAATTTCAAGATGGCGGCCCGATGTTGTCGTGGCCACATGTTTTATGTCATTGAAAAAAAATGTCTCCCGTTAGTTCTGTCAAAATGACCATATTTCAATAATTAATAATTTGCCTAGTTTCAGTTTAGTTCCTATTCTCAACAATGGATTTTCAAGTCGTTCGAAATATCGTAAGTCATCAATTTCCGGCACTGTTTCCTTTTTTTTCCGTTATTTTTTCTCTAGAATAACCTGTTTGTCTACATCATTTCGGCAATGATTTTAGTTGAAATTCATTGTTTTTGCGTTGACGAACTTTTCGCTTGCGACAAATAAAAAATTTCAATCGTATTCTTATTCTAATTTTTTTTCAGAGTGAGGCCGATTTAACACCAGAGGAAAAATGGAGGTAAATACATTTATTGATTTGTGTTATGAATTTTTTATTATTTGCCTGTTTAAGTTATTGATGATTTAGAAAATGATCGTTATTTATGTGACTTATCCTGATTTTTGGATGAATTTGGCTGAAGCAGAAAATAAAAATTAATTTCCTGATTATATGAGTTTGTAAATATTTTATTTATAATCATTATTTAAGAATCTGTTATTTTATTAAAATATAAAATATACATTATATTTTTTTTTTTGAATTTACTGTATTGTTAAAACAATGATTTAGTTATTTATAATCGCTGCAATCGTAATTTTTACAGGTTGGAACGAATAAAAATGCACGAAATGCACCGAGGACACGAATCGATGCACGCAGAAATGTTTTTAATTTTGCTAGTGACTCTTGTAGTGGTCGAAGTAGTTTTAATAGTATGGAAAAAGCGACATTTTAAATCATACCAGGTGAGAAAAAAAATTAAATAACAATCATTGATTTTTGCGAGATTATTAATAAAATAATCATTATTCTTAAAAATCTCGTTTTTTTTTTACTTGTTCAGTGAGTTAAATGATGACAATAAATAAGAATGAATGGTTATTAGAAAAATTTTTTTTTAATCCTAATAAAAAAATTTTAAATGAACTAAAAATAATATGTAATGAATGAATAAATAATGAATAATAATTCATATTTTGAAATATTGTCGATTATAAAGTTATATATTTTTATTTGATAATCAATACAGATTTCAAGTATAATTTATAATATGTAATTTTAATATAATGTAATAATCATTAATAATTTCTAAAAAATATTAATTGTTTTCTGCGAAAATATCCATTGCATACAAAAAATTCTTGCTTGATTTATTTATCAATTCAGAGTGATTATTGTATAAATTTTTTTTTGTTACTTAATTTTATTCAAAAATCATTAAATTAGTTAAAAGTTTTTGAATTAATCAATAAAAAATAACAAATAAGAATCCATATTTCGAAATAGTATCGATTATAATATTATATATTTTTATTTAATAATCAATATAGATTCAAAGTATAGTTTGAAATATTTCATAATAATACAATGTAATAATTAATGATGAACAATAATAAATTTCAAAAAATATTAATCCGTTTCTGCGAAGATATTCATTGCACACAAAACATTCTCGCTTAATTTATTTATAAATTGAAAGTCATTATTAAATTATTTTTATTTTTATTTAATTTATTTTGATCGAAAAATTGATTAATGAAATAAAAATATCATGTTGATAAATAAATGTGACGCGCTCTGACAAAAGGGACCTTCTCGGCAAAAGTGAAAGTTTGCACGGTGCTCTGTGGAAGATGTTGAACTGCCATTTAAGCCCATGTAAATTATTTTCTTCATCAATTCAGGTTTTTTTAAGAACCAGAATTTCGGAATTTCGTATTGTGTCAATTAAAGTTTAGTAACAGAACTTGTAGAACATTCATAATACGAAAATCGATTTTTTGTCGAGAAGGTCCCTTTTGTTAGAGCGCGTCACAAATAATGAATTATTTTTCATATTTCAAAGTATTATTAATTATAATATTAATAATTTTAATTTGGAAATAAATATAGATTTATTGTGTAATTTAAAATATTGTAAAATAATACTATTTGAAAATTAAAACTAAACAATAACTTTCAAGAAATATTCATCTTTTTCTGTGAAAACATCCATTGCACATGAAAAATTCTTGCTTAATTTATTTATCAATGAAAAGTAATTATTGAATGAATTTTTTTTATTTTTTTTCATTTTATTCAAATTTTTAAATTATTAAATAAAATAAAAATATCAAACGAGTAAATAGTAGATATGAAAAAAATGTATATTTTAAAATATTATAAATTATAATAATATCAATTTGTATTTATGATAAATATGGATTTAAGGTTTAATTTTGAATATTTTATAATCATACAATATAATAATTAATAATTAACAATAATTTTCAAAAAATATTAATCTTTTTCTGCGAAAAAATCCATTGCACACGAAACATTCTTGCTTAATTTATTTATTAATTTGAAGTAATTATTCAAATAATTTTTTTAATTTTATTTCAATTGAAAAATCATTTGATAAAATAAGAGTATTATCAAATAAATAAATAATAAATATTAAATAAACATCTCTATCTTAAAATATCATAAATTATAATAATATTGATTATTATGTATGATAAATATAAATTTTAAGTGTTATTTTCAATGTTTTATAATAATACAGTCAAATAATTCATAATTAACAATAATTTTAAAAAAATGTTCATCTTTTTCAGCAAAAAAATCCATTGCACACGAAAAATTCTTACTTGATTCATTCATCAATTTAAAAACATTCTTAAATAAACTTCAAGTACATAAAATAATCTATCTTCATTGGAAAATAATGTTTTTCATTTCAGCTAGTTTCATTAATAGCGATGTGGATAATTCCAATGGGATTAGGAATCAAGAATCTCTGGTGGAGATTTATATTCTCCTGGCTCATATTTTCTTGCGTCACGGGACTCGTGATGAGAAAAGCTGTTCAAAAACCAATTTTAGGAACTACTCCAAGGTTTTTTTTCTATTTGAAATTATATTTCCAAATATTTTAATGTTGAATTACTGATAATTAAATCCAATGTTTTTATTTTACAGATTAGTGTATAAATGGTTTTATTTCATTTATAAGCTTAGCTACACTTTAGGAATTCTGGGATATTTTGTGATGCTGGCCACGTTTTTTGGCCTCAACCTCATTTTCAATCAAAAACCACAAGCATGGATGGACATTGCAATTTTACTAATTGTTTATGGTTTATATTATGGGGTTTTGGGCCGAGATCTCGCTGAAATTTCAGCAGATAAAATGGCTTCACATATTGGCGTAAGTTATTGACTTACAGTTAAAGAAATTCTCTTTTCTAGACAAACTACACTTTTCCACTTCTACAAATAATTTAATTTTTGAGGGGAAATCAATTTTAAAGTATTTTTTTATCATTTTAAAAAAAAGTTACGATATGCACAAGTTTTCCAATTTTAAGTAATTTTTTACTATCATGAAACTAAATTATAAATATCTAAATATTTTAAGAAATGTATAATATTTGTTAATTTCATATTTATTTTCGTATAAAATTATTTTACAAAAAACATCTATGTGTCCTGATTATATAAATAAAATCTATATAATATTTAAATTCCTCCATCTGCAACTTTTTTTCTACAGTATTACGCCCCAGGAAGCATGCCAATCAGAACTCTGGAGCCCAACGTCTGTGCCGTGTGTGGCAACAAATTGCTCGTTTCAGAACACGAGGAAGGAATCATAGAAAACACTTACAAATTGAACTGCCAACACACTTTCCACGAATTTTGCATAAGAGGCTGGTGCATTGTAGGCAAAAAGCAAACTTGCCCTTACTGCAAAGAAAAAGTCGACCTCAAGAAACTCTTTAAAAATCCGTATCCTTTCAGAAAATGTTATTCTTTCCAGAGACTTGAATCATTTGTTACTAGTATTGTTTAAATTGAAATTTTCCTTAACAACACGTTTTTAGATGGGAACGACCACACGTTTTGTACGCTCAACTTCTGGATTTCATCAGATGGTCTGTAGCTTGGCAACCCTTGATTTTATTCGTAGCACAATTCATCAATTGGACTTTAGGGCTTGAGTAAGTTTCTTTGAAAATTCAACCAATGATTTATGTATCTTGCACTCATTCGCGTTTGCAATTGTTTGACCAAAACTGCGAAATATTGAAAATACGACAAAGTTTTATCAAATCGAGTCATCATTGTTATTTGTTGTTGTGTTTGGCAATCATTAAGCAACATGGCACTGTAAATTTTTTTATTACTGTACTTGCGTCCGAAAAATTCAAGGACCAAGAGTGACTGTTGTGATCATGTGTGAAAGGGTATGAAATGATAAACGGAAAATGCTCGAATCAGTGAAATCATTGAAGCAACAAAATCATACTTTTATTGGATACGTTTACAAAATTTTATTGCTTGTTCCGGGAGCATTTTTTGCATTCGCGTTTGTAATTTTGGTAATTTGTATTGTATATACAAAATTATATTTATATATAGAGTCAAGTTAGTATGAGATTTATTGATCTGCCCTTGAAAAATTTGTGTGGATGATGATTTTGTAATCACTTTTTGACATTCCCTGGAATGTTTTTGAAGAAGGTTGTGAATATTAAACGGACTTTTTATTTATGTAACTGAAATTTTGTGGTTTTTTTTTTAATCCTTTGAACTAAAAGTACGTTTTATGGGTGTTTTTTGCAGAAAAAGCATGTAAGAGAATTTGCTTGAAATAAGACATTATAATGACAGAATTATTGAAATATAAATTTTATAAATTACTTATGAATCTCATTTTTAATTTTCATTGATTTCTAAGATTTTACGAAATTCGAAAATGTAAAAAATGTAGGTAATTTTGGACAATTTTGTATGATTGAAAAATTTTGGAATCATGAGAACATAAAAAATAATACACATTTTTGGGAACTTGGAAACTTTTAGCAATGTTGGAGTTGATAAATTTTAAGGAATTTCGAAATTTTTTGTTTTTGCATTTCTAAAATTTTGAAATTTCATGTCTCTGAAGTTCCAAACGTTTAAAATAAACGAAAAATTAAAAAAAATTGTATTATTATTCCTAGTAATAGAATGAAGTCATGATTATTAATATTTAATAAATATTATTTAAAGTTTCTCATTATTTTTAATGTTAATCATCGGTGGAAATGAAAGATCAATTTTTCTTCTTTTTCGTTTATTACATAAACGTTTGGAACTTCAGGTACATGAAATTTCTTATATGAAAATGGTAAGAATTTTTGACAACTTAGACGATATGAAAAATTGTGAATATTATAAAACTTTTCCAAAAAAATATAATGTTTTCAATTTTTTGATCATTTTAACAGACTTTTAGAGGAATAAAAATTAAAAAAAAAATAATATTGTAAAATTTTTGCATATCCAAAACTTTCAAGTTCGATTTTTCTCAATTAAAAATTTTGGATAAATTAATAACATTTTCCAATTTCTAATAATTTATTTATCTTCCATTTTAACTTAAAATAAAATTTTTAATTGCGATGCAAGTTTAAAATTCAGAATAAAAACTCCGAAAACTCTCGAAACGATGAAATTAAAATAAAAAATTTTTAGATTTTCGTATTTTAAAATTTCCAAATTTAAAATTTTGATGAATTTTAATTTTTTTCATTGACAATTGAAAATTAACTGTCAATTTTTTGATTTTGGAAATTTTTTATTAAAGATATCAAATAAAAACTTGGGAAACTTTAGAAATTTTGAAAATAACGTAATTTTATGAAATTTTTAAACTTCAGAAACGCAAATATTGAGAATTTTTGATTAAAGAATCTTCAATATTATAAAATTAAAAAATCTTTTTACAGTACTTTATTTTCCAATACTTGAATTTTTAAAAAATCGAAAATTAAAAAAGAATTCTGCGAATTCAAATTTTTTCGAACTTTTTGGAATATGTTCAATTTTAAATGTATTATACATTTAAAGTGTCAGTAATTTTCATCGAGTTTAAAATTCTAAAAAATTTCTGGCAGAATGAAATTGTCATTAAATCCAAAAACTTAGAAATTTTTCGGATTCCAAGACTTCTGAATTTGATTTCCGGAGTTTTTGATGAATTTTTGAATATTTTTTCTATTGACAATTCATGATCAACTGTTTTAATTTTTCAAATTTTTAATTCAAAATATCAAAATAAAACTTGGAAAACCTTAAAAATTTTAGAAATAATGTAATTTTAAGAAATTTTTAAATTCAAGAAACGAAAATGTTGAGAGTTTTTGACATCTTAAACAATTTTAAAAATCATTATATTTCGAAAATCTATATATAGTTTTCAATTTTCCAAAACTTGAATTTTGAAAAATTTTGCGAATTCAATGATTTTCAAATTTTTTTATATATCTTTCATCTTAAATCTACAGTAAATTAAAAACGTCAGTAATTTTCAACGATTTGAAAATTTGAAAAAATTTCTATAAAAATAAAATTCATCGGATTTTTGTAACTATCAAATTTGATCTTTTTGCTTTTTTTCTGCTGTTTAAACAGTTTACATCTGTTTTTTGCACAAAACACTCATACAATTTTTGTATTCAACTTTTGCTTTTTTTTCAAAATCCCGTTTCCCAATCTGAAGTTACTAATAAACATATCAAAATAATTATAAAATAAATAATAATTATAAATAATTATAAAACTTTCTTATAATTCACACTAAAACCATGGAGGAACACAGAATAATAAATCACTGATTCACCTATTTATCTTTATTACAATCGATCATTATATTTGCATCTCAATAAATTACATAACAATTCAACACATCATCTTCTGAAGTCTTGTAATTCACTCCAAAATTCCTGAAAACATTCACGAACCACGCAGAGAAAGTGAAGCGTTTCTCGAATAGCCAACGATTTCGAAACTCACGCAATTTACTTCACATTAAATCTATATAAAAAAATATCCTTCCCCAGAAAAAACTCTCCCACTAATGATCTATTTCGTATAAAATTCTAGATCTAAAGTGCCATCTCCCAAGGGAATCATTTCTCATATGAACTAATACATTTCTGCTGTTGATGAGAAATTCCACGGTGAAGTGAATTTTATTCAATAATTACTTTTCTCACTGTTGTAAATGTGTCAATGTTTAAATGTTTTATTATAATGCACAAAGTCACGAAACCTTGTGTTACAAAAAAGATTTCCACAAGTTTAATAAATATTCGTACCTACCTAATTACTGCGAAAATTTCTGAAGCCTGGGGAAAAGGAAGGGTTTTCTTTCAATGAAAATTCAGCGTACGATGGTGTATTGCTAAAAGACTTTAATCAACTTTTCCATTGTTAGAAAAAACAACTTTCATCACAATCACGTGGTATAGGTACTTCAAAACGTTCGCTTCTTTTTTTTTGGCAAACCCTGCACTTTTCAATTCTAAAGTCCAGAATTCGCCGCAAAAGTGGTACTCGACGCGTCTGAGGCGAAAAACGACGTTTTCTCCGTTGTTCACGCAATATTTTTTTCGTCCTAGGGCGGAAAGTGTGACTTTCCCGCCCTTGGGAGAAAAAAACGGATTTGGGACACGTTCAGACGCCACAAATTGACGGGATTCGCGGGATGGGTCAAAGGGCAGACATTCACAAACACAGGGAAATTTTATAGATATATTTATTGAGTGATTAAGTGTCACGTTATAATTATGTACACGTACATACATGCACACAAAACGCATGTATATACATTTTATTCACCGGTCTCGTGTATCCCTTTTTTTTCACTTCGTGTTGCTAGGTATTTGTGGATGTGTAAAAATATTTACATAATCATACATAATGTGTTCATAAATTATGTATGTACAAATTTCCGTACTTTCTACGCGTTCTTTTTTAGTGTGTTCGCGGGGCTCGAAATTAGGGCGAATCGGGCAACGTTTCACGAGTAATTGACAAACGAATGAAACGTTTCGAGCCTCGCGTCGCTTGAAATCATGGCAAACGTTCGAGTGATTTCTCGATAAAAACGCAAATATACAATGGTACTGATTTTTGTGACGTCATGGAACGATGATGAGAAAGTTGTAAATTGTAGATGGTATAGAAAATGTGTAAATTATCAGGCAGTGTTTGTCGCGGGGTTTTTAGGTTGGTGAATTGACGTTTTCTCGTGGAGTTCACGATAATTCGTTGATTTTTGGTTTATTTTGGAAAAGTATGGAAAAATTATGTTGGATTTGAATTCTTATGTAATAAGTGTAATAGGGTATCACACTTATTTCACAACTATTACAGAATATTATGGAGGAACGATGATTTAAAATTTTTTAAAAATTTAGATATAGTGAATTTTTTTTCAATTTTTCACTTTTTTTAGAGCTAAGTTAACATAGATTTCTTTCTGAAAATCCTTATTTTTTAATTTTTATCGAAATTTAAAGGACGCGACGATTTTATTTAGAAAAATATACTAAAAAAGTAAGTTGACCATTGTGAAACAGAAAAATAAAATGAAAAAAATCTGAAAACTATAGTTTTCGTAATATTTATAGTTTTTTTATTTAGTTTTCAACGATGACCAACAATTAGTATATTTATAATGAATCATGAATTCATGTTAAATTTTTCAATTGATTTTTAAAGATTATGAAAATTTTCCATTTTTTCATATTTTATTATGCATTGTTAATATTTTAATGACGATTTTGATAAGAAAAATATTAAAAAAGTGTTAACCCTTGTAAAATAGGAGAGTAAAATAAAAAAAACTTCGAAAATTATAGTTTTAGTAACATTCATAGTTTTAATATTCTATTTTTAACAATGAACACTAATAATTATATTTCAATGATGAATTATAAAGTAATTTATAGTTTAAAAAGATTATGAGAATTTCCCATAATTTTTATATTTTATTATGCATTATTAAAACTACAAGAAAATAGGAAAATTCCAAAATTAAGAATATTTGTTTGCAAACGCTTAAAAAAATTTTTCAAGTATTTTAAAAATTTCTAAATCGTGAATCAGATTTGAATTCATGACTGTTTTTCGAATTCAATTTACGTAGATTTCTTTTTGAAAATTCTTATTTTTCAACTTTTATCAGAATTTAAAGGACACGACGATTTTAATGAGAAAAATAATAAAAAAATGAGTTGACTCTTGTAAAACAGGAAATAAAATGAAAAAACTTCAAAAATTATATTTTTAGTAAAATTTATAGTTTTAATATTCTATTTTCAACAATTACCACTAATCATTAGATTTTAACGATTAATATGAATTAATCTATAATTTTGAATTGATTTTAAAGGATTATAAAAATTTTCGCATTTTATTGCATTAATAAAATAACAAGAAAATTTTTGAAACATACAAAAATTTTCAAATTAAAAAATATCTTCTGGCAAACGCGTAAAAAAATGTTTTTAAAACTTCTAAATCGTGAATTACATTTGAATTTGTTACTGTTTATTTTTCGAATTACATTTACATGGATTTCTTTTTGAAAATTCTAATTTTTGAGTTTTCATCAGAATTTCAAGGACGCGACGATTTTCATAAAATGATACTAGAAAAGTAAATTGAGCATCATTTTCGTAATATTCATAGTTTTTATATGATATTTCCAATTATAATCACTAAATGTTTTGAATTCATGACGAATAGTGAATTGATTTTTGTCAATTATGAAAATTTTTCATGGTTTTTAAAATTTTTTATATTTCATCATAATTTGTAAACATTATCATAATTTTCTTAGTTTTCATATTAAATTATGAATCATGAAAACTGCGAAAAACTATCATAACTATATGAAAATTACACGAACTTCGAGAAAAATGTGGAGTAATTATGCAAAAACTTCAAAACAAGAAAAAAATTTTTCGTGACGCCGTGAAAAAAATTCCACAAACTTTAATAACTTTCAAATCCTAAATTTTTACGTCAATTCATCACTGTTCATTTTTCCAGCTCAGTTTTCATGGAACAAAAAATGAAATAATTCATAAAATTTTTAAATATTGCAAAAGAAGTCATTTCGTCATTTAATTTTTTCTAATTCGTAAAAAATTTGTTATTTATTATTTAATTGCATAAAAAACTTGTGAATTTTTAACATGTGCAACCATAAAATTAGAATCGAAAAGCTTCAAATTTGAAAATGTATTTTTGCAAATCTCTGAAAAAAGACGGTAATTTCAAATATTTAATAATTTTCCTATCTTTTGTACTCCGAAAACCCGAAAAACCTCCGATTTCTCCACAACAAAAAACCAAATACCCCAAACCAAAAACCCCTAAATTTCCCAAAAAATTGGAAATGCGTAATGAGCACGGTCACAGTAGAATTTACGATTTGATAAGGGTGTTTTTGGTCGCTATCGCTACCGATAATACATTACGTATTTTTAGTCACAAATATATACGTTGTGTCAGATTTTGTTTCTCGTGTACTTTTCACCTCGCGTCGTGATGCTTCGGCATTTGAACGTAAGAACCTTAAATCGAATATATACAAAAACCTCCAACCAAACGTCCCTCGCACTCGCACATTTTTTCAGTCACTTTCCATTCCCACCCATTCCATAAAGCTTAATAATTACAAAGTATTGCTTGTTCAAGATTCGCGTCTCAGTAACTTGAGCTTTTTAGTAAAGACACAATTTCTCGACGCTAAATCATGACGGAAAAAATACGGCGCTCTCTTTTTCGAAAGATTAACAAATTTTTTTCGAAAAATCGCGGTAATTCTACTTCACTGTTTCTTTTTCTCTCTCCCTTATTTTTGTTATTTTTGCATTTTTCGCGTATAAAACGTCGCATCGATTACACACGACTTTCTACGGAGCTTTGAAACTACCATGATTAAACATTTTTTTGCTTCTCTACGGGAGAATCACGATACGACAAGCAAGGCAGCTTCTGGAGCTCAGCGGGTAAACCATCAGCCAGCGGCCGCCATTTTGAGAAAGCGGTCGCTGGATGAAATTGAATTTCGAGATTCACGAGAAAAAACCTAGTTTATTGTATCGCGAGGAAAAACTAAATGAAGAGGTTGGATGGAAAGATATAATTCGATTTTTTACGTCGCGTTCAGGTGGCCGATTCTCGCGACTTTTTTGATTTCGTCAAGAGCAAGATGTTGGGTCTCTGTATTACGTTCATCAACGGTCCAATAAATATTGTATATGAAAAATAAATTGTTTATTATATCTTCGCGTTCTTGAACATCAGCCACTCGAAGTCGTAGCCTGACTTTTTCGATCGCAATGAGGTGGGTTTAAATGAAATTTAAAACTTGATACCTGATGAACGGGAAAAATACAAGGACATGTTAGAATTTGGAAAAAAATTTTGTTTCATGTAAACGACTTTTATTTAGTTAAAGAAAAACATTCAATAATTGGGCACTTCTCTACTGAAAAAATCCAATTAGATTTCCAAGTGAATTTCTTTTAGATAAACTTAACATAACCTAAAAACTTAACTTGAAATGTAACGACTCTGGTACAATGACACAAACTATAAACTGATAGTTGGACCTAAAAAGTCAGACTCGCGCGACGAAAAAGTGAGCAATCTCTATTCGTTTACGAGTATTTCGTTCAGCGGCTGTACAATGTAGCGTTCCCATACGGTGCGAACGGTTGCGTTTATGATTATGTGGTTATGCTATAGCTACGTGGAACACAACGTGGTGGAGCGACGCGGCTCACACGTTGGCTCGCTTCACTTTCTATGAGTTTAGCCACGATTCGCCTGGATTCATCGTCGCTTATTTATTTACGCATCTACGCCCAATACCATCTCTTTACTGTAAACACCAACGAACCTATTCACTTTCCTCGCCCGTCATCGAAGGTTGGGTCAATGTTTCTTGCGAAAAAAGGAAATAAAACAGAACAAAAATTCCATCTACACTCCTTTATTAACGATAGCCTCAGTTTAAAGTTTTCTTTATACGAAAGCGAAAAGTCAACAATTTGAAAAATAATTTCACGATGTGTTCGAATCACCTTAAATCTACTATTTACAAGTCTCTACGTGTCGCGTGACTGGAAAAATGACGTGATGGATTCGGTAAATGTACAAAGTATATCTTGACGCGAGAAGTATAAAAGAATCACGAAAATCCGAAATTAGAACAACAACGATAGCGAATAAATAAATGCCACGAAATTCGACCCAATCGCGATACACTCTGTATAAGTACTGAATGTTCACGAGATTGCGCGCACCGCGGTCGAGTACATTGACGCATCTCGTTACAAAAAGCCTTACACGTTACGCTCCGAGATATCTACACTTACTTAGAAGCGATATTTACACTTTCATATTTTGTCCATACCTCTCATCATCACTGGTAAAAATATTTCTATCTCCTCGATCGCGACGTACCTCGCGATTAAAAAAGCGACCAAGTACTTTTTTTGGACGAACATGATTCACAGACGAAAACCCAAGATCCCATTTTACTCTGCACCCTGTACCTCCACGCAGAAAATGAAATCGCTGCGGCGGTCGCATTTGAAAATAAAAAAACGCGTTACACCGATTATAGATAAAAGGATTTCTGACTTACCGACTACTCTGTCGGTAAACGATGCAAATTTCTGCCACTGCTATTTCATTTTCTGCGTGCCCCCCACCGGAATTCCTTATTTTCCTCCATGACGTCCCGACTAGCTTAATTTTGACACTTGATTACACGAATGGCTTCGCTGCCTCTCCTTCCTCCGGAAGAAGGGGAAGAGAATCTCGACGAGTCCCTTCCTTAAATCACGAGTCATGGTGTCGACCGCGGGCTCGCCTTCCGCTGTTGCCGCTCTTCCGGCGCTTCCTCTTCGTGTCCCTGGTGAAGGCCACGTTCCCAGGATCGTCCGCCAGCTGAGGATACCTATGGACACTGTGAATGTCCACGCCCTCGTAGCCATCGACGACTCCCCTACTGACGAGCTCGTCCTTCTCCTCCTTGGACCAATCTCCCCGACCCTGGAAACCCGCCATGACCAACTGCTTCTCGATCTCCCAAGCCCTTTCCACGGCCCTTTTATGCGCGTGCTTCAGGATCCTGTGCCTCTCTTGCTCAGGGTCCGCACCGTACTTTATGACGACCGCGGCATCCGGGTTGTGAAGCCTCAGCTCCTTCCAAGTTCCGGTCCCGTGTTCAGTCGTTTCGTGGGTCGAGACGTTGAACATTCCCCCGAGCCTCCTGAGCTCTTCCATGTCGTCCTTGATCTTCAGCGCGTTGTCCTTGACGAAGTAGAAAACGTCTTGATCGTGGACGCTGAAGTGGAGGGGCAGGAAGTAGGAGTTGTTGACGACGGAGGTGACGACGTCTTGAACGACGTTGTTGACGCCGTCGACGACGCTTACTAAAGCCCGACCGTCGACCCTGGACACGAGGATGCCTTCGCCGAAGACGGCCCTTCGATGGGCGACCCTGGGCAAGAGGTTCCGGGTCTTGGGTTCCAGCTTCAGCAGGGGTTTGGGAACGAAACCAAGGTTCGAGAAGGTCTCGTGTTTGCGGACGATGCACTGAAGACCGGACATGACACCGAAATCTGGCGTCAGTTGCGGGGACGTGATGGTGGCGCTCGGCTGGTACACCATTTGCTTGGTGTACTCGGAACCCAGCATCGACGACATGTCGTAGCCGTAGAGCTTCAACCAGCTCTTCAAGTCCGTCATGTACTCTACGTTCTGTTTAAAGTTGATGGGGTCGTTGTTCCGGAAGCGGTAGATGAAGATGTCCGTCGGGGCGTTCAGTTCGTTGGCCATTTGCTCCCATGCAGGCGTCATCCATTGACCCACGGTGGGATCATAGAGCCTTTTGTTGAGGTAGATCAGTTTGGTGTTGGGCTCGAAAAGTCCACCGTGGAAGTCGATTGGAAGGTAGAAGTCGGGATTCGTGTCCTTGATGATTTTGCCGAAAGGCGTGCGGCGCATTTCCTTGTAGAGGTTTCCGTTTGTGTCGAACAGGGCCAGAGGCGAACCGTTTTGATCAGTTGCAACGTAGAAGCGCTGTTCAGAGGTTTCCACGGTCATGAGAAAATTGCGTGAGTCGTAGAGGAAGCGGAACGTCTTTTGGGCCTTCGGGAAGTGGACGTGGGTGATGAGATCCGGAGTTCTTGGGTTCGCGTAGAAGAACTGGGTGACATTCTCGCGGTCGTCCGTCCAGGCAACTAGGCGACCTCGGTCATCGTAGAAGTACCAGATCTGGAACTTTTTGTGCTCTGAGGCGTGGATCAGTTGTCCACGTGAGTTGTATCTGTAAAGAAGTTGATCGAGTTAGTCGAGTTTGATTAACGACACTATTTATCAATGTTTGATGGAAACCCTACCTGTATTTATGTTCGCCGCGGATGACGACGAACCCTCGACTATCGTAGGAATTGAATTCAACGTCCCCAAACTGCACGACCCGGTCCCCGCTATCATACCCTAGATTGATCTTCTCGTGGTGCTCCGTAACGCAAATGATATTTCCATTTTCGTCATACGCGTATTGCCAATTGTTCTCCGTATCCGCTACCTCCAGAACATGTCCGTCAGCGTTGTAAGTTATTTTATCCATTCTCGTCCATTCTTTCTTTTCCACGGAGTCCTTGCCGATCATGAGCTTTCGCATTTTTATACGATTACGGTTATCGTACTCGAGCTCCATACGGAAAATGTCTTGGGTGCGAATGTTGATGAGGACGGTTTTTACTCGGCCATGCTCATCGTAATCCGTCACCGTGAAGAATTGCTTACTGCTGTCCTGCATGACGGAGCGATTGAAGAGGTTTCGATAAATTCTCAAATCGTTGACACCTTCGAGAACGCCGAGATTCTGATTGTATTTGAGGCGGATTTGCTGCAGCTGCTTACTGCCGTTAATGTCGACGTCGATGCCGGAAATTCGGGCATTTCCGTCGTACTGGTAACGGTAATGGGCGTTGCTCATGCCAGATTTACTGCCGAATTTGATTTTCTCGTCTTTGATAATGCCTGCGTGGTACTTGTATTCAATACGCATTTCGAAGTTCGGGCTGTTAATGTCCACGCTGCGGACCAAGCTCGTTGTTTCTTGATATGTGTAATGAATTGATGATAGACCTGTAACAAGAAATAATGGGTAACAGAAGTAAAGAAATTCGGGATGAAAACTTTAAAATAAACGGTAAAATTACCTGCAAGCGTAGTCTCGAGTTTTCCGAAGTGATCGTAAATGAACGCGACCTTGCCGCTCTGGTGTGGATATACCTTAGCCAGAATCTGCCCATCATCGTTGTATAGAATCTCATAAGGATGCCTGTTCATCGGAGAATAGTACTGATACTTGTAGAACCCAAGCGAAGTTTGCAGCGAGAAAGCATGTATGTGCCCCCTCGGAGTAGTCAACGACTGAAGCGCCCCAGCTTCATCATACTGTAGCAAGTAGTCGCTTCCTCTTGGAGTCGTCACCTTCAGTGGCAAAATACTGAACATGTCTTTGAAGGCGTAGACCATCGATGTTCCGTCACTGTACTTAATCTCGTAAAGTCTCCCAGCTCTGTCGAAACCGTAGGTCTCACTGATATCACCCCAAGTCCAGCTGGTTAGCCTACTGAATCTGTCATACTCGAGATCAACACCGGAAAAGATACCATCCTTAGGGCTCCACTTGACAGGCAGAGAAGTACTGTCATAAGTGACATTCAATAGTTCCATCCGGTCGTCCATGAAAACAGCAACGGTGTTGGTCTCCCTGTCATATTCCAGAGACAGAAGCATATCCCCGTTGACCTTGAGCCTTCTTCCAACCTGAGCAACAGCTCTCGAGTTGCTTCGGTTCTTGCTTCCTTGAGGTTTCCTCAAGAAGTACTTCCACTCGAACCTGTTCGCGAGATCTCCAGCGATTTCAGTTCTTTGTTTCGCGGGTACAGGGTAGCTTTCACCGAGCAATGGTTCGATTTCCGCGAGAACTGCGTAAGGCATTGTGTCAGTGCTCACGGTGTGAGCCCAAGGCATGATCCTGCTAACACTTCCATCTGCCAGAACCGTCGTTCTCTGTTCAGCATCCCCGACTTTCGTCAGAACAGAAGAACCTTTGATCAACATCGAGACTGGCTTCCGGTTGTTTTCCGTCACTTGAACTGTCGCGCCCTTCAGACTCAAGTCGAAGGTCATGCTGATGACCTTGCCCGTTGGTGTCACCGCGCTGGTCAATCTTCCAAACTCGTCGTAGTTGTAAACGTAGCTTCTGCCAGTGCTGTCAAGTTTGGTCTTCAGAAGACCTGTCGGCCCATGGTACTCGAAGGTCACGTTGTAGTTGTCTGGTGTGCTCAGCTCGTGTAGCATCTTCATCCTGGACATCCTGAGGCGACATTTCTGGCCCTTGGTGTTTTCGATGGAGTTGACCTGACTGCTGTAGTCTCGAAGGAGGAACACTTTGTTGCCCGCGGCGTCGGCAACGGTGCTAAGTTTACCATTGCTTGTGTTGACATTGTAGGTGAAGAGGTAGACGGTTTCGCCGGTGAGAATGTTTCTCGTCGCGATGTGTTGACCGAATCTGTTGGAAAGAAGAAAAATGAAGATTTTTCTACACCAATTTTGTGCAGAACTGGATTTATTTTAACTAATTTTGTTAAGCACCTAAAATTCCTAAATCCAACCTTACACTTATCATCAATCAACTTCTTCTCACGAAACTCACCTATTGAAAACGTAGATCTCCTGCGTATCCGGCGAGTAAATCTCATACTCCCTCGCACCGCTCGCGTCAGGAATACTAGCAGTCACCGACCTGATCCTATAATTAGCCTGATCTCCAATATGCACTACTCCATCTGGCGAAACGGCGACCGCTGAAATGGTGTTGAACTTAGAAGTTGAAGCCAAGAAGTGATCCGCGTCGAAGCAATCGCAGCCTCGCTCCAGACAGTTGCACTTGGACTCGGACCCGGCGTAAGGCGAGATCTTTCCGTCAGTCCCAATGACCCTCACGCGGTTAATTCTCTGCGAATCGCTTTCAGCGATGAACAGGTCGCCAGTGGGCCCGAAGGCAATACTTTGGGGCATGACCAAGGTTGCGTGAGTAGCTAGTTCCGCGTCGACCGTTGAAGGTGGCGACGCGCAGTGCAGAGGTCGCCCAGCGACGACCTTAACCCGACCATCTGGTGCGAGTTTGAGTACCATGTGGTCGTCGATCATGTGCAAAGAGTTGTCCAAGGGATTGATCGCGAGTTCCGTTGGCCAGCGAAGATGGACTTCTTCGACGTTGAGGGTCCCTTCGCAGGGGATGGGTTTCCAGTGAGATTTGTGCATGTGGTTGCCGATGATGGTGGTGATGATGCCATCGCGGTCGACCATTCGGACGTTGGTGCCGTCGGCGAAGTAGAGGATGTTGTCAGCGGAGACGGCGACACCTTTGGGATAGGCGAGTTTGGCGTCGCGAGCCAAGGCGCCGTCGCCGCAATGGGCTTCGTCTCCTGGAAGGCAACGTTCTCCGGAGCCGACTACGGTTTCCCAGTTGTGGTCCGGGTCCGTGTAGTCTGTCGTGTTGCGAACGCGGATTATTTGGTGAGACTCGGGGTCGGAGATGTAGAGGGAGCCGTCCAGAGGGCTGATGGCGATGTGGTAGCGGTAGGAGACTCTTGTGGCGCTGGGGGAAATAGTTGTTTGGTTAGTTAGGGAGTTGAGAAAGTGATTTTTGGGGGTTTTGGAAGCTTTGAAATGAATTGAAGATTGTTATTGAAAAAACTTGAACAGATATCGATAATATTTCATCGTTTTTCATCATGTTCATAAAATAAGACAAGTCAATAGCGATCATTTTACATAATTTTTCTTAATGTTCATATCCTTGGTGAATAATCATTATTAAAGATTATCAAGAAAACTGATATATTTTCAGAAGGTCATGAAGAAGTTATTTTAGGGTTACGTTATTTTATAGTCGCGAGCAGGTAGAGCGTAATTTATGGAAATAGAGAATGTTTGAAACCTGAGTGACAGACTTTTTATGGAGTGCAAGTGCATTATTCAAGCTTCGTTCAACGTTTATTGGAAAGTTCTATTTTCGCCACGTGGAAACCTGTCAATTAGATCCACGAATCGTGGACCATTACCGCGCAATGTTGGATTATTCCTACGGAGAGAAATTGAGTAAGACTTTTGTGTCGAGTAGAGTGGGGAATATACGTTCTGAATTTATTCTTCTGCTTATTGATTGAATGATTGGGATTCTTTTCTGATGTTTCAAGTGATGTAGTTTTGAGGAGGTCATTGTTATTCGATGACACTTTTAGGTTGAGTTTATTGATTTCGAACACATGTGTAGTTCTGGAATTGTAATGGAAAAGTTCATAAAATGATGAAATATCATCGATATCTGCTCAAGTTTTTTCCTTTGATATTCCGAAAAAACCCAATTCCCATTTCTACTCACTTCAACCGAACGATAGTCCTCACAGTCCCATCTACAAGAATTTTCCTCACGAGGTTGAAATCCCCAACGAAAATAGACCCATCCGGCGCACTTGCCAGAGCAACAGGAGCCAGTAATCTCTGCTTCGAAGCTTGTCCATCACAGTCAAAACACTCCAAAGGCCTCTGGTGACCATCTCCCATAGTAGTCAGAATAACTCTTGGTTTGTGCTTCAGATAAATGTTGGATCCATCGCCCTTCTGCAAAATCCCTTCATGGAAATTGTACCTATGATGGATATCCAAATTCCAGCCTCCAACTTCAGATATTGACATGTCATGACCACTCAGTTTCGTCGTCTGCGCATCCCAAATGATGTCCTTGCAGTCCTTGTACTCGTAACCGACCTTGACCATCGCCGTTGTCACGCCGTAAACTCTCTGTCGATAGACGTTCAAACGGTTCCAGGCGTAAGTGAATTTGATGACTGGGTCAGCTTCGAAGACTTTTTCGAAGAGAATGCCTTCGATGGTGATTCGCAAGTGGATGAGATTCAAGGATGGCGAGATCACTTCCGGTGTTAGTTGGAGTTGGATCGTGGACAAGTAACCGGATGCTCGGGAACTGTGGTAGACGAGGTTGAGACCGGTTCCAGGGATCTGCAGGCTTTCTTGGACGACTTGGGATTCGGCCAAGATGGCGCTTTTGTCGGGGCAAGCTCCTTGGAAGCCGTGTTTCCAGGTTGCGAGAACCACGGGTTTCATGAGGTCGTAGTCGTGGGCTGCGCAGGCGTGGGGGAGGAAT
Source organism: Platygaster orseoliae (assembly GCA_030522825.1). Lineage (NCBI taxonomy): Eukaryota > Metazoa > Arthropoda > Insecta > Hymenoptera > Platygastridae > Platygaster > Platygaster orseoliae. Next base: position 31,840 of record JAPYZL010111292.1, read on the forward strand.
ATTTGGGATTTTTCGTCACCGGCGCTCATGACGATGTCTTCGATGATGACGACCTTGGGAGAAGGTTTTTGGAATAGGTTATTGTTGATTATGAGTTGTTGTTTTGTAAAGTGATTATACTTATTTTTTTATTTATTTGATTAGGAGTTTAAGTTTTTGATTTTTTTTGATGATCTTGATGAGGTTTCATTCCTGATTGACAATATGGCTTCAAAAGATAGGAAATTCTGAAAGCGACTCGTTTTTCAGTTTTTCGAAATATCTCTTTCAACAGTTTGGGTTTGAAAGAATTAAAGAATAAAGATTAGAGAAATTGTTTTAACCCAGTGATGAATAAAAAAAAAACTAGAATTTTCGAAAATGTTGAACATTATTGAAAATTTTAATTTTGGAGCATTGAGTTAAAAAAATTACGACAGAAATTAATGAAAAAAGCAAAAAGTTTTTTAAATCATAAACAAAGTTTGAGGAAATAATCAAACTATTAAAGTTCGGTAAAAAAATTATTTTTTGAAAAACTGAACAATACATAAGGTGTATGAAACTTGGAATTATAAATTATTGAATTCCAAAAAAACGTACTTCAAAATCTGTAGAAATAATACAAATCTATAAGATTATTTGAAAAGCAACAAAATCTTATTATTTTTTTATTTTGGGGAGTAGAATAATGATGAGGGAAAAATTTATGAATGAGATACATTTTTTATGAAGTTTGAGAAAGTTTTAATAATTTGGATTGTGTTAAAAAACTTGAAATTGGGGAAAATTGAAATAAAATGCTAATTTAAAAGTTTCTTTTCTATTCTGAAAAATTTCTGAAATTTCTTGAAACATTCAAAAACTGTTAATTTTAATTATTTTGATTTTTCTTTTAAATATGTACAATGATGTTTTTTTTTTGGTTTTTATGACAAAAAAATGAAAAACATTGAAAATACTAGACAATTACGAAAAAATTACATAAATTAGACGAAATACTTTAAGGATATTAAATGTATAAAAAGTTCTTATTATGTTTAAAATTTTTATTTTCTTAAAATAATAACAATATTAAAAACGACGGTTCTTGATAGATCTAATAAATTTTTATTATTCGCAGAATAATAGCTAATATTCATAAATTTTGTAGATCGTGTTCGTTATCATATTTCTTCGAATTGTCGACGATTATGTTTTTTCATTTTTTCGATAAAAAAACTAAGAATCCTGAAAAATATTAGAAAATGCCGTACATACTGTATAAGTAGGTGAAGTTTTTAAAAATTTTAGGTAATTATGAATGGTTTGTATTACGTTCCAAAAATCAAAAAACAATGAAAATTTTTACTGACATTTTTTTTGAAATTTAAATAACTTGTCGAGTTTCGAAAACAAATTTATAAATTTATTCATGAAATTTGCAAAAAATTTGTATGAGTTCGAAAAATTTATATAAAGTTTGGAAAATCTGAAAAGGTTACTTTGATTTTTAAAATTGTAATAATTTCAGAAAATTGAAAAACAAAATTCAAAGTTGAAATTTCTCATAATTCACGAAATCTGGAAAATTTGTAGCATTTCTGGAAACGTTTATAAATTTTCTAGATTATGTTTATCACTATTTTTTTTCATAAGTTGTTCCAATTTTGCAAAAAAATTTAAAAATTTCCAGAAAAAAAAACCACGAAAAATTTTCAGGGTTTAGACGAATCGATAATAAATCCGAAAAATTTTGAATATTCTGAAAATCGGAAATAATGTCGGATTCGAAAATTACTAAACATTCACAGAATTTCGAACAATTTTAAAAAATCGATAAAATGGTTCTAAATTTTGTAAGCTCTAGAATAATTTAAAAATTCTGTAAAATAACAAAAAACGCATGATATTCTCAAAATTATTTTTGAAAAAATGATATCGTACAAAGATAGTAAACATTTTAAAAAATTTTATCATAAATCTGCAATTACAAAAAATATTAAAAATTCGTCATAATCCATTAAAACTCTTGACGATTTTTTTACTTCTGAAAAATAATTCCTAATAATCTCTAACAATAATAACCAATCTTTTTACCCAATTATCCCGAGATTCCTAATTCATTTAATTTTGAATCCTGAAAACTGCCAATCCGACAAAGTTCATTTCCCACCTCAATTTACTCAACCTCGGAAATCCGAATTTACCTCGTTCCACGGTACGAAAACTATGTGGTTTTGCGGTTTGAACGACGACTTTCCGAACTGCAATGTCACGGCGCCACCACCGTTCACCAGGAGGTCGAACCAGCCGTCGCCCCTCGTCAACGTGAAGCCTTCCAAGGGTGTGCTGGTGCTCACGCGGACACCCATTAGCCCTGTGCCTAAAGACGTCACGACACGACCTCGAACCACTGCCGATCGGCTGCGAAAACGGTCCATTTTACACATTTTTTCCACCGAAAACCAATCACCTTGCAAAGTTCATGTCATAATAAAGTTTATAAATTTTTTGTGCATATATTTATTGTGCATACAGATTTTTGTATGTAAAAATCTGTATGTATAACAAATTTATACAGAAAGTCAAGAATGCATAAAAAATTTATGCACAATAGATATTATTCCCAATTCTCATGATTTTCGATCCTTTGCAGCCAAATAAATAAAAAACTCAATTTTGTTTCTTATGTAAAATCAATGAGGAATAATTATGAAAATAAATTGTGTATAATAATGAATTATATTATTATCAATTTAACTCTAATGAGTTTTTTATTTATTTGGCTCGAAAGGATAAAAAATCATGATAATTATGAACAATAAGACCGAAGAGTTTTTTTATAATTGTTCCAAGTTTCAAAAATGGTTTCCGAAATTTGTAGAATCCCAAACTCTTTTTTTTCGACAAATATAATTATTGAATTTTGAGAAATGCAGAGAAGTTTCCTTATTTTCGTAAAGTCAAAAAATCCTTAAACTTTCGGAATACTCAAGAAAAGAAAAAAGTTATTTACAAGTTCGCGTATTGAACAAAATCGAAAATTTTGAGAATGAAAAACTTCTAATTGTGACGATGTTGCGCATTTGCGAGAATATTCAAAACCTTATTTTGCATTGTTTTGATGAAGTGTAATTGCAAAACTTTTCCGGATTTTCTGACTTGCTAAGCGAGATGGGATTCAAATTATTTTTGAAGTACTGCAGAAAAGCATCAGAAATTCAAATGAAGAATATGCTTAATTTTACGGACGATGGATTGTTTTTTTCGAGTTGTACAACAAAAGTATGTTGTAGAATAATTTGCGTAGCAATTCGTGTGATGAAAAAATTTGCATTTAGTTTGGGAAGGATAAACTTCGAAAATCAAATAATGAAACATGAAAATTTTCTGCATTCTTCCAACACAATAAATTACATTGTCCATTCAGGTTCTTAATCTTCATCAAACCATCTTCTGACTCGTAACAAATATAGCCATGGCTTGATTTTCAATCGTCATTTCGATATACACAGATCAACATACATAATATGTACAAGTGAACACAAATCCTGAAGCTCAACAAAAAAGGCACGTAAGACAACGTAGGAATCATAAAGTAACTGAACCATGCAACAAATAAAGTGAGCAATGAGAGGCCCTCTGACACATTTTCACCAAGCACGTCTTTTTATCCCAAAATCAACGTTATTTTGATAAATTTCATTTACTTTTTCATGAAAACTCTAAAATTATTCAAATAATGAACAAGAAATTCAAATTTATGTTTTTTTCGTGAAATTCGCATACACACGCACTCACCACAAACGTGACGAATGAATGACACAAATCATACATTTTTACGTAGCAGCTACTTATTTTCAAAACGCCACTACGATAAATCATCACATTTTTTTTTTTTGTATTCTGAATGTTAATTGCAAAGAGCTTCGATATTCTTCCCTCTTACCTTGTATTGAAGTGATTCCAGAACACACTGATTGAGCAGCACGGACAAAACAGAGCTCAGGTTAAATGACGTGTAACAGCGAGATGAGGGGATTGTTAGACAAATACTTTGGGATTTTTCTAGTTTTTTCCGGTTATTTGAACTTCAAGCGAATGCACTCGAGTTCGTTTTTGATTGTTTGAAATTTAGTTTGACGCACGATTGTGAAAATTGTTGAATGGAATAGCGAAATTTTGTTTTGTTTAATGGAGTTAGACGCGGGGTAGAATGAGAATATTTGAAAATGAGGTTGAAGAGTTTATGGAATTTTTGAAAAATTGTTTCGGGCAGTTTTTGAGGAATTTCTTGGTTGTTGGGAAAGTAATGAAATTTGGTGATTATGAAGAATTTGAATTTGAAAAGTTTAATTATAGAGGTTTTCGAGATTCAAAGTAGATTTTTGGAATCTGAACTGATTTTTTAAGGAAAATTCTTTGTGTCGTTGGATAAATAATTAAATTATAAGAAATATTTGAGAATGGAGAAACTTTTCGAAATTTATCAAAAGTTTTTCGATTTTTTGCGAATCCAGTGAAAAATAAAAATAAATTGAATTGATTTCTTTTAACTAACTAAAAAATACTTTCTATTATTCTTGATGAAGAAACATAATTTAAATTATACAAAAAACTATGAAATACACCGTTTTCGATACTTTGAAAAATTTTTGAGTCCGAAAAAGTTGAAATACTTCAAAAACATTTGAGTGAATTACGAAAGATTAAAATGAAATTTAAAATAGATGTAAATTCCACAATTTCGTACATTTTATTAGATTCTGAAGATTTTTAAATATTTAATACGTAAAATCATCAATAGAAATTTCGAATAAATAAATTAACTTTTGAATTTGCAGAGATCTCGCAAGAAAAAAATTGAATTGAAGAATAATTTTTAATTTTTCTGAGTCATTATAATATGCGCTAAATTGAAAAAAAGTTCAAAAAAAGTTGATATTTTGCGATTTCTAGAAATTGGTTGGATTTCATTCAATAATTCCAAAATTTTTTCAAATATCAATCCAAAATTGAAAATTCAAAATTAAAGACATTAAATCATTAATAGAAATTTCGAGTAAATTAATTAACTTTCTCAAAATATCTAGGAAATGTATTTGCAAAGATCTCGTAAGAAAAAAAACTGAGTTTAAAAAAATAATTTTTAATTTTTCTTAGTCATTATAATATGCACTAAATTCAAAAAAAAGTTCGAAAAAAGTTAGTGTTTTGCGATTTCAAAAAATTTTGAATTTTACCTAATAACTCCATAATTCAATTTCAAAAAATTCAATTCAATCAAAAATTCAAAAGTCAATATTAAAGACGTCAAATCATTAATAGAAATTTCGGAAAAATTAATACATTTTCTTAAAATTTCTAAAAAAATGTATTTGCAAAGATTTCGGAAAAAAAAATTGAGTTTGAATAATAATTTATAATATTTCTGAGTCATTAAAATATGCAGTAAATTGAAAAATGGTTCGAAAAATGTTGGTGTTTTGCAGTTTCGAGAAATTGGTTCAATTTTTTTCAATAATCAAAAAATTTAATCATGTATTAAAAAATTTTATTCAATTCTTAGAGAAATGAAAAATCTTTGAATCACTCATGTAAAAAAATTATTTTTAATTGTTATAAAACATTCGAAAAATGTATCATGAAGGAAATTTTTTTGAAATCGTCATTAAACTAACTAAACTTACTTAAAATACGGAAAATTCTAGGAGATTTTACTGAAGTGTCAGAAACTTAAATAATTTCTTGGATTCTGATGAAAAATTGTTACTTTTTACTCAAAAACAAGAATTATCTTCTTCACAATATTAATGAACGTAAACTGCAAAAACATGTTCTTTTTTAAGAGTCATAATAATATACTAAAAATCTGAGAAAAATTGATAAAAGTCATTTTTTGTTTTGAATATAATTTCAAATTCCAAAATTCAATCCAGTACTCAAAAATCTCGCTCGTCATTCGATAAATGAAATTTTTCAATCTCCGTAGATATACAGACATTTCCAAACTTTATTTCTACAAAAAATTTATTTTAAATTGTATTAACTCATTTAAAAAATAAACAACGTTAAGAATTTTCTCAAAAAACGTCTTTCAATCAGAAGATACCAAAACCCCGAAAAATTATTAAAATATGCAAGTATTCAAAAAATTTTCAAATCTTCCTAATAACCAATTCAACAAACCAGCAATACCAAAAACAACTTTCTTAAATCTAAATAAAAAAAAAATTCAACAAACTAATCATCGATTAAACTTTCCCAACATCCTCAAACGACCTACATTATTATAACAATAATCCATAAATTTTCCCAAAAAAAACTCCCTTCATAGTGCAAGTTCATTAACGTCTTGAAAACGTGAAAATAAATACTGCCCCATCACGAATGTACTCGAACCGCGCTAAAAAACCGCACGCGATTCGCGATGCTTCGAGTGCTATCGAAGCGAAATTTAATGGCGTTCTCGGCGTGATTAATGCCGCTGAAGAAGGTTACGGTTGACAAGGATTCGGAACATTCACACAAGCTGCACTTGGACGGACAATAGATTATTAGCGAGAGAAAGAGGGAGAAAATTTGAAGCAATTGGTAGTAATGGGACAGAGACTCAATTGGTTAATGCGGGACGCACACTCGCGCACACTTACGTACAGAACATATGTATAAAACTGTTGGGATGTGATTTCACACGGGTCACAACAACGCAGAAATTACCACAATTTTTTTACGCTTCTCTTCGTCCAGAGAATTTTTATTCCTGACGATTATGTTTTCAAACTCACGTACGCTTATTTTCTTCCTTTTTTTCGTGGTTTATATAGTTGTTATATGGAGGAAAAATGAGCTTGTACTTTAATTTTGGTTTTTACCCAGAGGGAAATTTTACTCGTGAATAGGATGTAATAAAATAGAAACTTCATAGACAGCATGAAAATAGTTGTGGCAAATGTTACTATTTATGAGGTTGTGACAACAATATTGTTTTTTCCGTGCAATTTCGATATTTCCCGTGTAACGAAAAAAAGCCAGGTTTCCGGAACGAGTAAATTTTTCCCCTGGGTGGCCCTTGCGTACGTATATCCCAGAATCGAGTTAGCATGTCATCATTATTCCGGCGTCGAATAAGGGAACACGGCACTCACCTTTCGTTGAAGTTTTCCTGTCGTGCGTAGTTCTGCAGACTACCGTCATCGATCAGAAATTTCATTCTCTCGAAAAAGGAAGCCGTGATTGCTGGTGGTTGTTTGCGCAAAAGAATGTCGATGGGCTTCGGCGCTGAGACGCACAGTTGGCTGTTGCGACAAACCTCGTTCGAGCAACATTCGGGGTCCGCGCAGTCAACAAGACCGTCTATAAAAATATATTTCCGGGATTTTTCGAGTGAAAAAACCTCATTTTACGCGCAAAATTGACGAAATCAATAAAAACAAATCAATTTGGAAATATTTATAAATTTTATTTCACAGAAAAAACGTTTGGTTCCAACAACCAAATCAATAAATGAAATATAGATAAATGTTTTGATGTTTTTGTATGTTTATTTCAATAATAAGAACTTGAGTTGTTCCATATTTTTTTAAATGAATGGTTGCTGGAACTAAACATTTCGTTAGGTGTAGTAAAAATCAACAATGTAAAAATTTTTAATGTTATTTTATTTCTGGTTCAAACGATGCTCATTTTCGAGCAGAAACTCTTTTTTTTCGGAATGCAGAAACCGAGTTGATGATGCTAATTGACACGAGTCAGAAATAGTTGTCACTGTCGTGCTTTTGGGGGATAGATTGATGATCTGTCTTCTTAATTGCCGTGACGCGCGTGACAGTTCCGTCATGGAATATTTTTTTTTTAATTTTACGTCCTAACAAATCGACAAAACAAGTTTATGATATTGATAGTTGTCAATTAACTTGAATTTTCGTTCGACGATTGTCAGTCAATTCGAAATATGTTTCTTGATTTCGAAAATTCGGGATATTTAAAAAAGTTAATTTTTGTGTACGTAAGTTTTATTGTTCTTTTCATTTAACTTTGGATTTTTGGGGAATATTTTTTATTTGAAGAGAGTCTTCTGTCATTATAGAAGTTATATTTTCTGGGAATGAAAGTTTGAAAAATTTTTCAAAAAATTGGATCTACATGGTTTTTCTGTGTTTTTTGTGAAGTTTCTAGTATTTCTCGTATTTTTTTAATATTCTTGAAACTTAAGAAAGTTTTTAGTATTTTTTTTTAATTCTGGAATTGGATGTTCCAAAATTAAAATTTTGATTGATTTTCAATGACTTTTTGAATTTCTGGGATATTAATAAATAAACAAAGTTTCGAGGAGTTGTGTAATTTTTTAAAAATATCTACGAAGGATTTTTTAGAAAACAGCAGATTCATAAATTTCTGTTTCTACTTGTATTTCTTCAGTCTTTGTATGATACAAAAAATTTTCTGGTATTTTTGCGAATTTTCACAGTTTTTTCAATTATCATTTGCATTTTTGTCGTTCAATTTTTTTCCTTTATTATTTATTGTGTTAAAACAACTTTTTGAATTTTTATTTTCTTTGTTATTGCAGCCAAACATTTATAACAATAATATTTACAATATCGACATTCTTGCAATTTCTGTAATTCTCGACAATTTTTAAACTTACAAAAAATTTTCGGAATTAATGAAATTTTCGAAATACAGTTGCTCATACTGTTGAAACATTTTTTTTTCGTAATTTCTAAATTTTAATATACATACTTATTAACAAATTTTGAAAACTTTTCAACTCCAAGTATTTTCAAATTATAATTAATTTACGAATTTTGCGAAAGTCTTATCGTTTTAAAAATATTCTAAATATGACGGAATTTCTTAATTTGAGCAATCATTGAAGAACATGAATGATATTTATAAAAATTAGTAAATTCTTACGATACTGCAATTCTTGCAATATTCGAAATTTTTAAATGTTCAACATTCCAAATTCAACTTCTCAACACATTTCTACAATTTCGAAATTTCCTGTAACATTCGAATTTCACAAAATTTATCAAATTTTTGGAATGTAAGCCTTTTTGAATATTTGAAAATTATAATAATTCACATGGTTCCTAGAGTGTGAAAAACTTATAAAATTATCATGGAATAACAAATAATTTTCTAAAATGTTTCTAATAACCTAAATTTCAGAATTACTAAGTTGAACAAAATATCTGAATTACCAAATTCAACAAATATTAACGGAATATTCGGAATAACTGAAATTTTTATAGTAAGATTGCTGAAATTGTCGAAACACCTTTATTTTCGTCATTTCTAAATTTAAATATAATTATGAATAAAATTTGTCGACCATTTTTTCTCTTGAATTTTCAGAACGCTTAAAATTTTCCAACTCCAAGCATTTTCAAATTATTAATAATTTATTTATGAATTTTGTGAAAGTAGTAACCGTTTGAAAAATATTCTTAATGTAACGAAATTTCTGAATTTGAGTAATCATTGAAGAACACGAATGATATTGATCAAAATGAGCGAATTCTAAAAATTTTGAAATTCCTGCAATTTTCGAAATTTCCAAATATTTAACTTCTTGAAATTCGCTTATCGATCGCATTTCCAGAATTTTAAAATTTACTTTTACATGCGAATTCAACAGAATTAAGTCAATTTTTGGAATTTTAGTCCTTTTGGAAATTTCAAAATTATAAAAACTCACATGGATCCTAGAGTGAGAAAAATTTATAAAATTATTATGAGATAGCCAAAAAATTTGTAAAATATACCTGATAACGTAAATATAAAAATTTTTTCATATTTTTTCTCTTTTGCGATTCAATGTGAATTCTAATGGAAGACACAAAATTCAAGTAATTCTCCAATACACTGAACTTAAATTTTTGAAACTGCATAAAGTCTCAAAATTTCTAAATCGTCCTCTGGCTGCGTTGTTTTCTGATTTTTTGGCTGATAACACTTAATATTGTAAATTATTATTGTTCATAAATAATTAATCGTCATGAAATCATTTTAAAAATTATGAATAATGAATATTTAATAAAATAAATCTTATTAATTATAATTATGACAATTAACTGGTTAGATTTCCAACTGCAAATCTAATTGGAAAACTTGTAAGTTCTTCAATTGGAAGTCCAACCTAACCTAACCTAACCTAACCTAAAATACAATTGGATTTTTCCAGTAGGAAAAATTTCCGAGTAGAAAAATCAGATTATTAAGAACCCCACACAACGACTATTACAGTATTGTAACAATTGCATAATTTTTTTCTGTGCGACCGGATAAACCCGTGAAACGATTCGAGACGTAGAGCACCATGGTGTCGCGTCCCGAGCAATTGCGACAATTACCTTTGTCATTGTCCGAGCCGTCGCTGCAATTTTGCTCCAAGAGCACGCTACAGTCTTTGCCGTCCCAGCCGTCGGAGCAGCGACACTCCCACTGGGCATTCCCATTGAACTTGCATTGCCCATGGCCAGAGCACGAGTTCGGGCAACCTTCCATCGTGCAGTGCTTGCCGTTCCAACCGGTCACGCAAAGACATGTCCCGTTTTTGCATTGACCATGCTCGTTGCACCTTTGGTCACACTGCTTGAGGTTGCACAGTTCCCCTGACCAGCCCTGGTTGCAGTCACACGCGTTGTCCACGCAATGACCGTGCATCCCACAGTCAAGGTCACAGAGTTCTGGGGATATTGGCAGATTTTTAAAATTTTATTTTAACCATTAACAGCGATTTATGAAAAAATATTATTTTTATTGTACGTTCCATAATTTTTCAAAATATTGTATGTCGTTAAACGGTTGTTGCAGCTGATTTCTCGAAAATCCACAATTTTCATGGTTACAGGAACAGAAATTTTTGGTCACAGCAACCATTAATTTAGTAAAATATGACCCCAACAAAGTTTTGGGTAGTACAACCAAAACTTTAGGTACGATAACCAAATTATTGTTTATTGCAACCTTAGTATCAGTCATAAAAATTGAGCATGAGTTGCTATAACAGAAGCTTTGGTTGTTACAACTAAAGTTTCGGTTGTAGTACCCAAAACTTTGGTGGGTCCATATTTTACTTAATCAATGGTTGCTGTAACCAAACTAGTTCTCACTGTGTATTTTTGTCAAAGTAGTTGTTTCATCATTCTAATTGTGGATTTTCAAAAATTTTTGTAATGAGCTGAATTAATGATTGCAATTGTAGTATTTCTGAAAGAATGTTTGAAAATTCGTGCATTGAGAAAGAAAAAGATCAATTTGAAGAAGGAAAGTGTTTATCGGTCAAAAGAGAATTTTTGAGAAATTAAAGGCTTTGGTAATTAGGAGAAAGATTTTTGGTACATTTAGAGATTTCACACATTGAGACTAATAAAGCTTGATTAGACGACAAAGTCAAGTGCGATTAGTAAGCAAAGGTTAAGGATAATCATCGCCTGTTTTCACCTGAAATCATGGTATGTATAATGACAAGGTAATTGCGATTTCACGCAATGAACAAGAGAATATGCAATGTGAATATCATAAATAATAACTTGGTTTCGTAAAAATATGCACGGAAAATGATTGAAAATGCATAAAAAAATGGTATAAGATAAAAAATATGGTTTTAAATTAAAATAGAAATGACAGAATTTGATTGTGTGTTTGAAATAAATGATAATTCATTTAACGTTTATTTAAACATGTCAGTTACAGTAAATTACCATATGTTGTTTCAACTTTTCAAACACTTCAAAAAAGGCAGTGTCTTTTGTTTTTAAATATTCTAATATTGTTACAAACTTTTATACATAAAACTTAGGATTTTGATGCTCTGCATTTAGAATTTATTTATTTTTTTTTTTTTACAATTTGAATTTCTAAACGTACATGAAAGGAAAATAAACCAAACAAAATTGTTTTTTCATCTATACCTAAGATTCAGACAAAATTTTCTGATTTTGAATATTTGTTGGATATCAATAGTAATATTACTGTAACTATGTTAAATGATAAAAACGTTTTTTTCTGATTTTGTTTATTATTTTCAGTCTGGAACTTCAGACATATGTAATTTCAATTTTTTCCGTATTTTTGATTATTTTATTAATGCGAAAAATTTTCTGATATTCAAAACATTCATATAGAATCTAAAATCAGATTCTTTAGGATTCAAAGATTTATATATTTTAGGTAATTGATTGCATTTAAAAAAAATCCTCATTTCAAAAAATTTACTGTATTGATATATTTTGAATTTTTGAGTTTTTCTTTAATAATGCCAAATTTTCTAGTTTTGTCATGAATTGTTAAGAATATTCTAGAATTCGATGCTCTAGAATCCGAAGTTGAATGAATTTTCAGTATTTAAATGGTATTTTCAGTTTTTTTTTTTCGAACAATTTTATTAAATATATTTATTATTTTTAAGATTAATATGGAATATTGAGATGAACATTCCAAACATACATATATATCTATGAAAAACTTAAAATAATTATTTGTAATTACAATACTTTCTGTATTTTTCATTATTTCGACAATAGGAAAAATTTTCTGATATTCAACAGATTTTCATATAAAATTTTATAATCAGATTTTTTAGAACTCAATGATTTATATATTGAAGGCGTTTAAAAAAATTTATTTCAAAAAAATTTCGTTGATTAATATATTTTGAACTTCTTAGTATATATAAAATAACGTCCAATTTTTTTGTTCTTTCATTAATTGCTTCTAAAATTTCTAGAATTCATTACTTTATAATTGAAAGTTCAATCAATTTTAAGTATTTTAAGTGTTTTTTCAGCGAAAAATCCAACGTCAAATCTATAAGTAAAATTTCAAATCGAGATCAGTTTCTTTCTTTCCCTAATAAGTAGGGCTCATTAAAATATGTAAAGTAAATAATAAAAAAATATTCCAAATATACATAAAAAATGGCATACATATAACCGAAAATCAATCACATATGTAAAAAAAATTTTTTAAATAAGACACATATCTTGAAGTTATAAATGACAAATTAAATTCTATGCTCAAAATAAATGATTCTTTATTCAACGTTAAATTCAGCAAATCATAATAAGTTGTTTCAAATTTTCAAATACTCTCAAATAACAGTGTCTTTTCTCGCAAAAAATTTTTTTTGTATTATTTTTCAACGAAAATAACATAACCTTCATGATTCCTGACATAATTTGCTATTAACTTCAATTTTTTTCCAACAAATCAAGGATATATACATGCACTTTAAAAAATTATATTTCGCTCCTAGGCATCATATTACCATAATTATAATTTATTTATTTATATAACATATATGCTGTACATATATTATATACATGCAGAGAAATTTTTTGCTACAGCAACCATTGATTTAGTAAAATATTAGCCCACCAAAGTTTTGTGTACTACAACCAACACTGTAGATATCATAACCAAACTATTGATTATTGCAACTTAATAATCAGTCATAAAAATTCAGCATAAGTTGCTATAATAGAAGCTTCGGTTGTCATAACCAAAGTTTTAGTTGCAGTACCCAAAACTTTGGTAATTCAATATTTCACTTAATCAATGGTTGCTGTAACCAAGCAATTTCTCTCCATGTAGAATTTCTTATATTATTCATATACTATGTTACATATATCTAATAATATTAATTCAATAATTCGTGCATTATACGTAAAAATATCCATTTACATATTTTCATCAACTCCTATAACAACACAAACTCATTATCACCAACCAAACCTCTCGAAAACTCACCTTTAGAACAGTCATCCCCAGACCACATGGGCTCGCAAACACAAGTCTGCGACTCCAAATCAAAGTTGCCATGAGCGTTGCAATCCGGCAAACACTGCAAGGCCTCTTTGTCCATTTGACTGCAGTCTGTTCCCTTCCATCCCTTTTTGCAAATGCAAGAACCCTCGGCGCAAAAACCATGGCCCGAGCAAGTTGGATGCGGACAGTCGACTTCCTCGCAGAACTTGCCTTTGTAGCCTCGAACGCAGTTGCACTTGCCATTCGTGCAATGGCCGTGGCCGTTGCAATCTGGGACTTCGCATTCGTCGTGACGCAAGGAACATTCCTTGCCTTTCCAGCCGGGGTTGCAATGGCACTCGCCGTTGGCGTATTCGCCGCGTTGGCTGCAGAGCACGGGACACACGCTTTCGCTGCAGTCCTCGCCTCCGAAGCCGGGGTTGCATTGGCAATGGCCTAACAGGCACTCGCCCTTGCCACTGCAACCGCTGGGGCAGTTGTGGGTCATGTCCTCGGCGATGACGGCGATGAAGGACACGTCTTGTTCGTCACCGTCGTCGTTGTAAAGGGAGAGGAACCAGTGGCCAGGTTCCATGTAGTGGGTCACTTCTTTTTTGATCGAAGGCTGTTTAGGTTAGGTCAGGGTTAAAACATATATATATATATGATTCAAAACAACTCTTTTTTTTCTCAATGTAATCAAGAAGCTTAAAAGAGCATTTTTTGATGGGAAATTTCGCCGTACGGTGCGAATTTAACAATGTTTAAATGTTTTAAATGTTTATATCTTTGAAATTAATGTATTTTTGAAAAATGTCTTTTATACATTTGTAGTATTTTTTCATGCTGAATTCATTTTTCAAAGAAAAAATATCTTGTTGTTTCAATTTGTTATTGTTTTTTTAATTGTTTATAAAAAATGAACGACCAACCCCTTTTTTTATTTTTTATCTATTTTTTTACTTTTTTCATTAGATTTTCAATAGTTTTTCGAAAATTTATCAGTAATAATACAATTTAAGACTTTAAAATCCTGTTCAACCACGATTCAGACCATATATGAAAAACATGTATCAGGATCATGAATCAAGAATAAACGTGAAAAATCCCAACTGCTCAGACTATTTCGAGCACAGAAAATGCGAAATTCTTTCGTATCTTTCAACAGCCTTTTTTTCGATTCGACACTTACGTAGGACGAGGAGGCTCGAGTGGTGCGGGCTTTGAATCCGCTGAGGACCTCGAGGATGTCGTATTGCGTGTGCGTTGGCAGTGCGTTTCTCCTGGCGTAGACTCCGATGCTCGCACCCCGTGGAATGTTGTAGTCGAAACGAACATAAGCCGGCTCCGACTGGTAAAACTGCATATTCCAGTACCCGTACGGTGTTATTTTCTTGTTCAGTCGTTGGCCCAAGTTTACTTGGGCAAAGGTCGTGCCATCGGGCGGAAACGACCTTGCCGGAAATGTTCTGCCACCTGTGAAATCGCGGAATTCGGTCATCGAACCGGGTTTCATATATTTTAGAGCGTCATTTTGGAAGAACGAATTTATTTTGGAACTTGCAATGTTTTTTTTGAAAGCCATTTTAGTAAGATTAATTTTCACATGAACATTTTCCGAATTCATGAGAATATAATATCATTGAATTTGATACGTTTGGTGAAGTTATATTTCAGTTTGAAATTACATAAGATATGTGAAATTCATTCGTGTTTCCTTTATGATTTTTCATTGGAAAATTTATTTTTAGAGCTTGAAAGTTCAAAGTTAGTCATCGGTGTTGAAAATTTTGATTCAGGAAATTTTAAGCTTAAAAAACTTCTGATTTTTCAAGTGAATTTTAATTATAAGTTTCATGCTTTATTGCATGAAAAATCATGCAGTCATTGGAAAAATCATGCAAAAATCTGAGTCATGATTAAAATTAGAAAAAAATTGTCATTGTACAATTTTAGATTGATTTTTGAAAAAAACCTGCAGGAAACTTGAACGTTATTACTTTTATTATTTTAGAAGAACTATAAAAAACTAAAAATGTGATACTGTAAAAAAAGTTTAATTTTTTTGAGAAGTTGTAAACTCTGTTAAAGCTTAGAGAATTCTTCTGAAAATTTTTACTGCTCTCTTGAGTATTTCAAAAAATTGGATTTCTTCTAAAATGATTTCCATGTAAAACAGTAACAGAAAAATTATTAAATGTTGAAACGTTGTGATTGCTTGAAATTTCGAAAAACTAGTTGTTGGACGAACTAAAAAATTTTGAAAAAAAAATCAACGAAACTTTTGAATTTTGAAATTCAATTCATCGTTAGGCCAAAATGAATTATTTGACATTAATTTAATAATATTGAAATAGCTGAAAATTCTTGTGCATAATACTAAAATAATTGAAATCATTTGTACGTTTTCTACGATTTTTTCTAAAGTTCTAAATGATCAAAATGAGAAAACTTGTCAACACTATTGAAAAGAAAAAAATTACTCAATGACAGATTCATGAAAAATTTCAGTTGAAATGGAAGTTACAACCAAAAAATGATAAATGATTATTAATTTGAAAAATTGTTTGAAAGTTATAAAACTTTTGAAGTATTTCTGAAAATGAATAGAAAATTTCAAACATGTAAAGAAACGTAAAATTCAACTATTCAACTCCACAGAAATTTATTATTTTCTTTGCACCAAGGACAAGATATTTCAGTTTTTTCATTAATATTTGACAAATTCAAACAATCGTGTAATATGGAAAAAAAAAATTTGGAAAGTCAAATAACCCAAAATAAAAATTTTATTTATTGTATAACGCTCGATTTGAATTCTTTATAATTTTCATCGTTTCTGGACCTCTTACAGCGAAAAAATAAATAAATATATAACTCATTTTCATATCTTGTTTCAAGATTTCGGTTTTTTATTGGTCCGTCGCCAGAAAATAATTGCTTTTTAACTTTATTTTTTTCTTGATGAGAAAAATTCATGTAATAATAATAATTTTTTCTAAACATAAAAATTTTTCAAAAATTATAAGGAATAAAAATGCATCGTTGTCAAAAAAATATCTCTCTACATAAAATTTCTTTAAAATTCTGAACCACAAAAATTATTCTTTATAAAAAATATACTTTTCATACTCTTGCTTCCCATTTTAATATACTTTATAGACTGCCTGCATTTTTATAATTTTATGTATCAAAAGTATTATGAATGCAATTTTGAAGAAAATTCATAGAAAGTCATACAGGTTTTGCCAATTTTATGATCTAGAGTACAGAGTTTATGAGATTTTCCGTATTTTAAACATCATTTTTTCATTTTTTTTAGCTTTAAAAATACCAAGAAATCATGAAAAACATGTTCAAGTGTTATGTAACAGTTACGTGATGTTTAATATAACCCAAATTTCCTCCAAAAAAACCCCACGCCAAACCCCAAACAACACCAATAACCTCACAGCAAAGTGCAAAAACATCAACTCCACACTGAGAAAAAAATTTAGTAATTTGTACTATAAATACAAGAAAAATTACTATATCATTATATATACATATTATAATACATTGAGCCATAAATATATTTATTCTTCACAATTTACTAATAATGTGATATTTGGACGTGAATTACCAGCAAACTGTGAATAAAATATCGTTTTGCAAATTTTGGACATTGTCTAATTTGACGACACGATTACAGTTCTCAACTTCGCCTCGGGCCTTAAACTTTAATTTCGTCAAGAAAGGCATTTCCAAAACTCACAAAAATATACTATTTTACCATGCATTATACCAAAACATCAAATACAGTAATGAAACTCGATATATAGTAAAAAACAGTCCTCAGTATACAAGATATAAAAAATTATCACAATTTCTACACTTTTCCATAAGTATACTATACATGTATGAACTTCACTATAACGTACAGCCACAACTACATACTAAACTAAACTAAAAACACAATACTATATATACCAAAACTCACTATATTTCATCTCTATTCCCCATCACTACATTTTCCAGTAAAAACTACTACATTCCTCTCTCAGTGCATCCACCACCCTCCCCTCAGACCCCTCCGAAGCATTCAACAAAACAGTGCTTACCGCGTGGGTGGAAAACCGATACTCCTAAAGAAACGTGATCGTTACCTTCAAGAACGAGTATGACGGGCTCGGGAGGAAGCGGAGTCGTCCCAAGACACGCCGCGCCTTCGCTTACATCCGAGGTCAAGCCCCCCGCGACCGTCGCATACTCGACCTCCTCAAAATCCCGAACCGTCGTCACGTTCGCACCCTGGACCTCATTGTCCTCGTAATCGTCGGCCCCCATACAAGGACACGAGCACTCGCATTGGCACTCGCCCCCCGACCAAACCGGGGGCGGCGGGGGGGAGCTCGGGGGCCTTGGGGGCGGCGGGACCGCGACTTCCGCCGCCCCTGGCACGGAGACCGAGAGCACGAAAATGGGTCTCGAGGCCCCGGAACCGCCGATCGTCACGTTGAGAACCAGGCCCGACGAGCCAAGAGGATTCCTCGTCACCGACTCGTGCGCGTAAAAAGTTTTCTCGTGTTTTTCGCGTTCCCCTTTCTCGTTCACGATCTCAAGCTCGTCCCGGTCGAACGTGTATATCGGGGAATCTTGTTGAACGTCCTCCTCGATATACGTGACGTCTTGGTTATCCGTGTTCTCCTCGGACGTATTCACGATAAGCGACGTCTCGTGTTCCGTTTCATTATTGATCGCGTCCAATTCGGGCGACTCCGTATTAACTTCTTCTGTCTTTTCCGACATGCTACTTTTATTACCCGGGGGGGAAATCGCGAGGGGATAGGTCGAGTGCTGGAAATTAGTGCTACTTTCGTGTTCTACGTCTAGCCCAAACAACGCGTGCAAAGAAACATCATGCAGAGTAGAAGATTCTGGGGACGTTGACGAGGCGTCAGTTGCGGCGAATCTACGTTTACGGGCAAACACGTTAGCAGGCATGCTAGGGTGGATATTTTTCATACCGGACGATGATTGCTGCGTTGACCTTTCGCTCGAGGACGAGGGCGACTGCAGGGAGAGGGTTTTGTTGCCGTCCAGGGACGTCGATTTCGCGTCGTCCTCGTCGCTCACGAGGACCGTGCAAGCTTTGGTGCCTTGGTAGGACCAGTTGACTATATTCGAAGCTGTAAAAGTCAGGGGATGGGGTTTTATGGCGGAGTGTTGATTGGGGAGCGATCGGCGATTTTACTGGGCAATGTTTTTTTGTGACCAAGTTAGTTTTGATGAAAATGGAATGGGGTATACAAACGTTTCACAAAATACAATTTTTCTGGAGAATAGTTAACTTGTGGACTCTCAAGTTTCACTGACTATTTGGAAAGACTTTTTTGCACTATCGTACAAGATCATCAACCTCTGACTGAAGGAAAGTCGTTTCATAAAACACCTACGGACTCCACTTGAGTTATTACGAGATTTCATGCATCGAAGTCTATTGCGGAGTCGGCACAACAAGCCATAAAATTCATTCCTTCTAAGGAGAAACAAATAAGCGTTACCTGCTATATAAGTGAGTGCCGCTGTCAAACACAACGACACCATAATAACTACAATAGCTAGTAGTTTCCACGAGCACGAGTTCCGCAATTTCCAGTGGCAGCGGATGCTCTGCCTCCTCATTGGGATCATTGAAGGATTGTATACCCTAAAAAGCAGAATCATTAACGATGTTAGTTTTAATGACGTGTCGACAACTTAATATAAACTTTAAAACAAATCTAAATTGTGACGTTTTGACAGAAGCGTAGGCGGAATAAAAATGTTCAGGAGGAATTTGCCGGAAATTCAAAATTTTTTCATCCGATTTTTCATTTTCTTGATTTTCCAGTCAATGAGTAGATGTTTATAATACGTTTCTTACGTTTTATATATATTTTTTTATTGTACTTATATAACTTATGTATATATTCTTGAATTTGAAAATTTTTCTAGGTTTTGAAAAAATTATAACTACACAAATCTGAACCAATTCGTAAATTCTTTGCATTATTCAATTCTATGTTATTTATAGAATAATATGTTATTTCTGGTATTTTTATAGATTTCTAGAGTGAAACTACATAGAATTGAAAGTTTAACAATCCCGTATGTTTTCATTCATTTTCAGAAATTTTTTTTGTACTTTTTCATTATTTTTATTGATTTTCCGTTTTTAATTTTTTCGATTTTCAAATTACTGACTTTTTTTAATAACTTACTGTCTTTTAGTATTTTCATGGTATTTATAAAACTTGAAAGATTTTATAAAATAAAAATTCGTTTTCATAAAGCTGTCTAGAACTCAATGCTCAAAGAATGTAGGTTCTTGAATTTGAAAATTTTTCTAGATTTTGAGAAAATTGAAACTAGACAAATCCGAACTACTTCGAAAATTCTTAAAGAATTATAATATTTTATGTTATTTAATGAATTTGGTTGTAGTTTTTGGATTTTTATAGATTTCTAGAACGAAACAACATAGAATTAAATATTCAACAATTTTGAATTTTCAGATTGTTTTTCAGAAATTCTTTTTGTACTTTTTCTGTAATTTTTGAATTTGAAAAATTTTACAGTATTTTTATAGTTATTCGATGCATTGGTTTATAAAATTATTTGTTGTGGGATTCGAAGTTCGATAAGTTTTTTATAAAATAATCTCAAAAATAATAATATAATAAAAATATGAAATATATAAATAATAATCCAAACAATATTCAAAATAATAAAAGACCCATAATAAAAAAAAAAAATAAAAAATAAATAAATTATATAAAATCTAAAATAAATCATAAAATCTATGCAATGTTTCTAAGTATTTCCAGATTTTTAGTAATTTTAACATTTTTTTAATATTTATGAAACTTTGAAGGATTTGTTAGTATTTTTAAAAATATCTCGTTTTTTTCATTGCATTATAGATTTTTAGATTATAATGGTAGAAAATTCAAATTTCAATTGATTTTGAATAATTTATGAGTTTTCGAGAAAATAATTTTTTCCATAATTTCGACATTTTTACACATTCCTTGTTCTTTCATATATTTTTTTGTACTCCCAAGGTTTTGTATCTTTTTCTTATATTTTTAAAGATTTTTTCTAAATTAATTTTATTTTCGATGTATACTTTTTCAAATTTTTTACAGTTTATACATTTTCTATACATAATTTTTGGATTAACACATTTTCAGTGATACTTCAATTTTTCACATTAAAATTTTGAAGGACTTTCTGGTTTCACAAAATATTTTAAGAATTTACTAGATCGTAGATAAATTTATATTTCGATAGAATTTGAGTCATTTTATCATGAAAAAATTGATTTCATATGAATTGAAATTATTTCATAAATCTTTGTCATTTTCGAATTTGTTTATTATTTCTTAGATTTTGAATTTTTTTTCTATATTTTTGAATTTTCCATTTTGAACAATCATTTTCCTTCTAGTATTTCGTTAGATTGTATGACTCGAAAAATTTTCTTGTGTTTCCACTAATTGCTATTTTGATTTAAAAAATTTGATGCTATTGATTAAAAAAGTTTTTAGACATTTATCATCACTAAATAAAAGTAGTTAAATAGTAAATCAATTCTTCAGATTTTAATTTTTCTTGTTATCCTAGCCCAACATTAATAAAAAACTACGATAATTTCTAAGTTAATAAACTTATAAATCCTGAAAATCCAAAAATCAGTACATTTTCGACATTTTCTACTCATTACATCTTTTTTATTGTTTTTTATATTGTCATTCTTCCATATTCATATTTCATTGTTTATTACTCTAACCTTTCCTAAAATGTACCTCATTTCATTCAAATTTCAGAAACTATCATACACATCAAATACCCCAACTCCAAAAAATCAACTTTCATTGTACCCAAAAACTCCCCGAACAAAACAGATAACAACCTTAAAACCAAAAACAAAATCAACAACAAAAACTTTACAAACATAATTGGGGAATTTCCAAGCCATATGTGGGCCTATTACATTCTTTTCTCGCCATGTGGACCCTTTTCGAAATATTCGTGACGTGTCATTTCTGGACTTGAAAGGCCCTTGTTATTCTCGAGGAGAACGGTAGCGTAAGCTAAATAGCCTAAGCTCGTTTCTCGCGTTACTTTGCTGTTTGACTCGTTATATGTTGACTGCGTTCTTTTTTCTTGGTTCCTTTTTTCCCTCGCATTCCCGGGACCGTTCATGCGCAATTACGAGGCGCGCTGAATTCGCGGTGACATAGGAAAAGCTCGCCCGCGCATTAATTATCGCCGGGACGTAAAAATTTTGCTCGAGCGCGAATCAATAACGCTCGGAAAGGACGAGATATTTATGGGGTGTCTCGTGGACAGGGGCGAAAAACAGGCGGATTTCAGGGTTGAAATCCTTACCGGAATTTCAGGAAAAAAATATTTTCTTTCAGAATTATCATTTTTTACATTAAATATGCAATAATATACTATTTTCAATAAATATACGGCAATTCAAACTTTTGCAAAACGTGTGAGAGACGAGTTATTAGAATGTTCAAGATTAAGACGTTTTTATGATTGCCAAGGAACGATTAGCGCCTCGCGTTCCGTTAGCTATTATTATGAGTGGCGTGGAAGGTGGTAGTTAGGATTTTTAATACTTCCAAGCGTCCGACCTTTGAATTCCGAGACCTCCCCGAAGAGATTTGGCTCTTGTCACGTCCTGTTTGTATCGAGTAACGCGAGAAAGTTGGGCTCGAATTTCATTTTACAACGCGTTTTATTCCTAGTTCACTGAGTCTATATCGGATCCCCTATAAGGACGTTTTTAAACTCGATTCGTACTTTTTTATACCCATGTGTCTGCAGATTCTCTTTGATGGATATTTAACATCATCAAAATACTTTTGAAATATTAATATTTATTTATGTTTCCCATATTTATAGATATATTGTATATGATTATTTTAATATATAAGTATAATATATATAACATAATTCTATAATTTATAAAATGAAATCTATTTAATTTATAAGATGTATTATTATTATTTATTATGAATAATAAAATAATTCATGGAAATTATCTATAAATGTAGTAATATAATTATAATTATCTTAATATATAAGTATTGTCCATATTTATAAATTATTGAATTCTTTTAATGATTATCTTTTCCTTATGCAAGAGGATAATAATATTATTTACATTTTTAAATTACGAAAAATGTTTTGAATATAAAAATTTAATTTCTGAAAATATTTTTCCTCTTCTTCTAATCAAACCCGAAGTTTTGAATTAGTTATCCAACTTTTTCAAACATGCAATATACTCAACTAGAATACTAAAAAAAAAATTCACATGTTCCAAACATAACGAAGCCCTTTCAAGTCCCAAATAACACGTCACGGACTTTTTTAAAAAGCACCCACATGATTCATGAATGGGAAAGTCGAGTGGCTACTTATTCCCTGACGCTAAAGCGACGTTGTACGGACTACTGATTTTCCATATGAAACATTGACTCGCATGATTCACGACACCGTAAAGATTTTATTCTCAAAGGTGAAAAAAGAAGCTGGAGAAACGTAAGAAATGAAGTTCTTCGCTTAATTCTATGGTTTATGACTTACACGGGGGTTACAATGAAAAACATGTCTCACCTGTCCATGTTGTTTTGTAATTCAACCTTTATCGGGCTGTTGCCGGTAGATTGATTCTTGCCGCTGTAGTCATTCTTCGGTATTTCTGAAAAGGAAGTCAAAATGAAGAGCGTCAGTTTTTCAGAGTCACATAAATTTTACAAATGATCACGTCTCGCCCTACGATTATGGATTTATTTTTTGGGAGGGTATATTTCATGTATTTCATTTATATACTCTTGTCAAGTGATTCATGATTAACAAGACACTCGAAACTCATTTTTTCTTGCCTTCAAAACTTTGAAAAAGACATAGTGCAAGAGAATCCGAGTTTGTACTGTTTGGGAAACTCAGAATTTCATTTTTACTCTGCCAAGACAATTTTTTTATGTAGAACTTGACCTTGACTCTGACTTGACCTTGAATCTGACTTGACCTGACTCTGAATTGACCTTGACTTTACCTTCACCTGACTTGACCTGACTTTGTTTGACCTTAACCTTTACTTAACCTTGACTTGATCTGGCTCTGACTTGACCTTGATCTGTCTTGACTCTGACTATGATTTGACCTTGACCTGACTTGACTCTGACTATAATTAGACCTGACTCTGATTTGACCTTCACCTTGACTTGACCTTTACTTGACGTTGACTTAACCTGACGCTGACTTGATCTGACTCTGATTTGACCTTCACCTTGACTTGACCTCGACCTGACTTTGACTTCACCTTGACTATACCTTCACCTAACCTTGAATTAACCTTGCTTCTCCCTTATATTTTATTAAAAATAAAAATTGTAACAAAACAAAATGTTTTAAATGATTCATACGTTACGTCCCAGACTTTTCAAATTACCAATCCAAAAACCTGTTTCATAATTGACCTCTCTCCGCGTAATGACTTAATCCAGCGCAAAAATGGCGTAAGTGAGGCAAACGTTGGACGACCGTTCTAATCGCGTTTCCGTCGTGAAATACTAGAAGCTTCAAGGCACAAAGGGACGTCGTGTACGTACGCCGGCCTCTGAAATCGAATACTTAATTCGTGGGAAACGGCGTAATCTAATTTCATGCGATCCTAGAGCCCGCAAATAGATAAGTCGCGCTGATAATTTCTTCCTGATTATGGGCACTGGCATCCCTCACAGCGGTGAGCCTGACACCGGAGTAAAAGAGAGAGACGCGATAGCCATCTCGCGGCTTCCGGATTCAATGGGACAACGGAAAATTCATGAGAAATCCATCTCCCGCAACGCGTAACAATGTTTTTTTTTCTCCGCGAGCTGTGGGCCGGAGAAATTTTTTATCCGGCCGAACATCGCGGCGTGACGATATGGTAATAGGGTGTTATAACTGTTCGTGTCTTATGGGATGTTTAGTATTAGATGATTTCGAATTGTAAGAATTATCTCGTAGTAAATGTTATTATTTTAGTGTGTAGATTATTTATTGTTTAGGTAATTAATTAATGTAGAATTTAGTAAGATTATAAGATTACATGAATGACATGACATAAATGCCATGTCATGAATGACATGACATGACATGAATGAGACATGAATGACATAACATGAATGACATGAATGACATGACACAAATTTGACTGACTAAATAAAATATCATAAAAACATAATGTCAGTAGATAACATTACTCTTTCCATTATAAAAGAAAATTCATAATTTGTCATAACATTTTATGTACTAAAATTCTCTTTCTTTCCCTAAATCGTTGTACTGATAAACGCCCAATTAAAAAGCTTTCAAATTCACGATAAAGTCCAGAAAACTTGATTTCGAATGAAAAGCTAAATAGCGAGTCGGTCTGCAGCTGGAAAATGGAATAAATTTGATATTTCATAATTGAATTCTTTTCGGTCGGAATAATATTCACCCTCGAATTTCCAATGAAAAGTTCGACGTTCTTTCATGTGGATCCGTTTCACAAACGAGCTCATCAGATTGCCTCGACCCCCCCCCCCCCAATTAATGAGTCGTCCAAGTTACGTGGCTGTCATAGAGTCGTCCAAGGGTTCCTTCGCCCTTCTTGCCCTGCCTTACTTGAAATGCAAACTCGAAACCGCGCTGAATCATGCGCTTATCGATTCAACAGAAAACTCGTACCTCTGAGTTCTCACCCCTCGACCCGAAAGAACGTTATTGACAGGAAAAAAAAATATTATAAGTCGTGCAGAATTCGTCAAAAATTGATAACTTAAAATTTTCATTTTAGTACAATGAATTATTTAATAGAATAAATATAAAAATTTTCAATTTTTTGAAAAAAAAATGAAATTCCTATTTTTCTTTACTTGAATTTCTAACTATGAATCTTTCAATTACTTTATTAAAGGTTTTTATTTTTTATAACTCATTTTACAGTGAAATCAACGAAATAAATCTGAAGTTAAACAAGTACGAAAAATTTAATTATAAAGAATTATTTTCTAATTAATAAATAAAGATGTTTTAGTTTCAGCACTCGTCATTCAAAAAAATAAGACTCCTAACCAACTCTCACATGAAAAATTCCTCAAAGTTCCATAAATCCCCAATCTTATCATTATAATATCCTCGTGTTTGCAGCAAATAAAACTTTTCACCCAGCAATCATATTCAACTCACTTTAAAACGCAATTTTATAATGGCACGAAATTGGACCCGAGATTTTCACGTTCCGTGACGATGAGTACAGTGCCAAAATCGAAGCCTATTATGTAAAGAGAGCTAATAATTTTCCTCCTTTTTCCTCTCGACCCGCGAAATGAAACATAATAAGCGATGCACGGTAGCGTGGGAAATTTTTAAATGCTAATTATCAACGAAGCCCGAACAGGTCGAAATCGATGATTGCGGTACAGTACTTAACGTTTCGACTCCTCGCGTTTCTATAGCGAATCGCGCGAATATAACTTGAAAAATATTCCTTGGAAAAATTCGAGACTAACAGTTTTTATTCAACATCGTGTGGAAAAGGCCACTTTTCCACACGGCGTTGAATAAAATATTGTCCTTGACAAGTTTGGAACAATTTTTTTATCTTATCTGATTTGTTAAAAAAACTTTTCTACAATATTGCAGAAATATACTATTCTACACTAGGGAAGAAATATACAATTTCACTGCATTTTTACAGAGATGAGGACGTACTTTTGGGTACAATGCGGGGTTGACGAGCCGTGCAAGAAAAAAGCGCGTTATTCCTCGGCTTTTGAAAAAGCGCTCATTTTGAGTTAAGTATGTAATATTCTCGGGGTCGGATGGTGTCATGTGCCCCGAGTCAATGGAAATCAAGAGGTCGTAAATCATGTGACTAAGTGTCCCACGGTCTATCGAACTCTGCAAGGAACGCGTGAAAGGAGACACAGATGTGAGGTCGTCCTGACCGTGAATTTTTCGATTTTGAGAACGCAGACATTTCAGAATATAAGAAACATATGTGGAACGCGGCTGCTTGATAAATTACAATATTTTCACGGTTTTTCTCGGTTCGCGTTGCAAAGCAGATAAGTTGTTCTTCGAGAATTTTTGGAGGATGCTGGTTTTTTTTATAATTTATTTGTAATTTACATGTTATTTAGAAAACATTATTTTTTAATTATTCATCATATGAAATTTTTTTTTAATAAATTAGAAATACTTATATAAAATTATTACCCATTTTGAATATTATTAATCGATTTTAATGTTCATGATTTCTGTTTTCTTCATCCTTACATTTAATAATAATAATCAATCCCTTCCCAATTTCCTATATTACTTAATTTCATAAACTTTCAAAACCCACGTTTTCTTTACCAGATGTTTTCATAAATGACAGGGATTATCTCCAACGACTAAAAACGTTTATCTTGTTTTTTGTATGTAGATAAAAAAAAAGAGTCTTCAATGTAGCCATTGTGTAACATCTCCCATCATTATACTAGCAGTTATAAGCCAACCACGAAATAGGCACGGCTTATGTGAATAAGAAGTATGAACAGACAATAGTGCTTTATAATCCTCCAAATTTACAACAGTAGGCATTCAGATCGAAAGGATGGAATATAAATTACCAATGTGAATATCGCAGAAATTTTCAAGTTACATAAATATGATAGTCATTGTAAATCAGATTTTTATGTTTTGCGTTTGAAGCAACGCTTTTGAGATAGTGATGTATGATGTTCTTAGCATCTTTTTAGTGATCAATATTGTGATTCTCGAACGTGACATGGAAAAAGAAAACGTGACTTTGGTTTGGAATTTGTAAAAGTTATAATCCTTTTCAAGGACGTTAAAATGTAGTCTTGAATGAGGACTGTCTTCCTTGTTTTAGGTCTTAACTGAATATGTTGAGTTTAATTTATGACATGGAGAAGATAAACTAAGCAATTCATCCACATGAATGACATGACATGAATGACATGACATGGATGACATGAATGATGTGACATGAATGACATAATGACATGACATGAATGACACGAATGACGTGACATGAATGACATGACACGAATAACGTGACATGAATGACATGACATGATTGACATGACATGAATGACATTTATGAATGACATAAATGGCATGACATGAATGACATTTATGAATGACATAAATGGCATGACATGAATGGCATTTATGAATGACATGACATAAGTTTCATGAATGATATGACATGAATGACATGACATGATATGACCTGAATGACATGACATAAGTTTCATGAATGATATGACATGAATGACATGATATGACCTGAATGACATGACATGATATAAGTGTTATGAATGATATGACATGAATAACATGACATAAATGACATTTATGAATGACATGACGTAAGTGTCATGAATGATATGACATGAATGACATGACATGATTGATATGACATGAATGACATGACATAAATGAATGACAATAATTTATTTAATTTATGACATGGAGTAGATCAACTAACAATATCAGTTTCCAGAATAACCACGATAATGTTGTGTGACGTAAATGGTCGAAGAGATGGACAAATGCACTCACTTGGTATATTATAAAAGTTTCCAGAAGGCGTGCGTACGAGACAAGATGGTTCGGGATCACGTTCATGATCGCTGGCCGCTCCAGGCAGTCTTCCGTTGAGGCGACTCATTGTCGGATTACGAGGTGGCACATCGGGCGGTCCCCGCGGTGCCGTGTTATCCAACAAACACCCTGCAACACCAGAATAAGAAAACAAACTTGACTATTTGAAGGCATGGAAACGTGATGGAATTGGGCTCTTTTTCAACGCCAGATAAAAAAGCTTTCCCAAGGAATTCGGATCACGCAACTCGAGAAAGGGTTGCTTTTATCAGAGGATTAGCGAGATTCAAGTATGATGCCTTTATTTGATACCTGAGATTTGGATAAGAAAAAAGGTATTGCTCTTTCGGGATTTAAGGTATTCGAAAGATGGAACGAATTTGGGGTGTTTTGTGCGGATGTTGGGGCGTTGGGGAAGGTGTAGAAATATTTTGAACTGGAGAGTTTGATGTTGAGGAGGTTGGAGGGTTTGTTCATTTTTTGTGGGTGTTTTTTGGAAGTCAGTATAATGTTTTTTTTTTGGATGATAGATTTTGAAATTCTGGGAAATGTGTGTATATAGTAGATTGTTCTTTCGGTGAATTTCAAATTTCTTTAAATGCTTTAAATCAGTTAGCACTGAAAAGTTGAAGGTTTCTTATCATTTTGAGAAATTGGAAAATTTTGTTCAATTTATACGAATATTGATAAGTTTTATTAATTATGCGAAATCGAAGAAATTCTGTGAAATCCCAGAACATGTGAAATATTTTGTAAGTTATATGAAATTAGAAAATATACTTTATCGCAAAAAAAAAAAAATTAAAAATTAAAAAAATTTCAGAAAAGATTCAGTGATTCTCAAGATTTGAAGGATTTAAAAACGATAAAACTTGCAAAGGTTGTCGAAAATTCTAAAAAATTCTTAACATTTTTCAAACTACAGAATATCTTGAAAAATATTTTTCAATGTAGAAAATGTTGAAAATTTCGACAAATAACTAAGAGAGTGTGAAAATTCTTTGGGTTTTTCAAAATGAAAAAAAAAATGATTTGTCGCAAGAAGATAATCGATTAATAAAAATTTAAAAAAAGAACTAGACTTTTCGCTTATTTTTTTAACAATAAGACACTTTAATTATCAATAAATTGTTGTCTCGAAATCTCGCTCACAATATTTCTTATATAAGTAGAATTTTAACGAAAAATTGAATTATTTTCAAGATTTCGGAACACTGAAAATTTTATCACACTACAGTTATTTTGTCACATTTTATGTAGCCCCAAAATTAAAAAACGTTTTATTGTCCGAAGATCGTTGATTAAAAAATCTAGTGAATTGTTGTAAATCAGTTAAAACTGAAAATATTAGAATTGTTTATCATTTTTCAAACTAAAAAGTCTTGTAATATTGAAACGTATATTATTAAATTCTTTCAACTTTAAAAAATCTGGAAAATTCCGCAAAATTCCAGAAACTGTATATAATATTCTTCCATTATTGTCAAATTGAAGAATATATTTCATCGCACAAAAATTGCCGATGAACTTGAAAAATTCGGAAAAGTTTAGCGATTTCAAAAATTTCAAGGATTTAAAATCGTTAAAAGTTTTAAAGATTGTCGATGATTCTAAAAAATTCGAATGATTCTGAGAATTCTAGAATATCTCAACTAATATTTATAAATATGCAAAATAATAAAAATGTTATAAAACAACTGAGACTGTTTCAAAATTTTTAAATTGGAAATAAATGGAAAAAACATTTTTTCACACGAAAATGATCGATTATTTGAAAAATTTCAAAAAGGACTAAACTTTTCAGATATTTTTTAAAATAAAACACCAATTTCTATACATTCTCAATAATTAAAAAAATATCTTAAATAAGTAAAATCCAAGAAAACGTTGAATTTTAAACAAGATTTTGAAAAACTGAGAATTTTATTAAAATTACAGATTTTGTATCGGATTTCATGTATTTCAAATAACTAGAAAACTTTTTATTGCACAGAGATAGCCAATTGTTTTTTAAGTTGATTATAAACTTCGAATTTGGAAAATTGCTGTAAATCGATTAACATGGAAAATTCAAGATTGTTAATCATTTTGTGAAATTACACTTTTTTGTGAAATTCCTGAAACTGTAAAATATTCTCAGAATATTCTCAAGTTGTAATATATTTTCCATCGTACAAAAATACCTTAAAAAGTGTAAAAAATTCAGAAAAGTTCTAGTGATTTCAGAAGTTTAAAGGATTTCAAATACATAAAACTTCCAAAGGTTGTCGATGATTCTAAAAAATTCGAAAGATTTTAAGGACTCTAGAATATTTCGACTAATATTTGTAATTGTGCAAAGTAATAAAAATTATATACAAAAACTAAAACTGTTAAGAAAATATTAATATTTAAAAATGAAAAAAACATTTCTTCGCACAAAATTCGTCGATTATTCCAAAAATTGTCACAAAATATTTTTCAAATCAGAAAAATATGAAAGAAAGTTGAATTGTTCTCAAGATTCAGAAAAACTAAAAATTTCATTAAACTGCCAAAATCGCTTCACATTCCCTACATTTCCAATATTCCCTCCAAAACAAAAAAAATTCACTAAATTCAATCATCGAAACAAAAATCCTTCAAATAACCCATTTTCGCATCCTTCATCTCACAAATTCAACCCTATCCCATTTCCTCACACGATCAGTACCCCTTTCCTCTCACCCCCCACCACCCATCCTTTTTATCCTCGGCCTCATCAATGAACGTGAACCGAATCCCAAGACGGACTATTGTCCGCGGCGTCAACCTGCTTTTTTTGCCCCGGAAAAACGTGATCGTTTTCCGACGGTTCAAAGGTGAGACGATCCGGGATCGGGGCATCGCTATAATTCCCGTCCCGAGATGATAAAAACCGCTATAAATATTCCAGCATCGATGTGTATTCGACGATTGGGCCATTAAAATTGCAAGCGCATCGAAACGTTTTTCTCCAGAATTTTAATGAGATATTTTCGGGACCACTCGATCGCTCTGGAAATCAAAAGCTCTTTATCGTATAGTTTGTTAGAGGAATGAAAAGTCGAGGGAAAAAAAGGTTCTTTTTGTTTCGCCTATTTTTATTATGTCGGGCATTCTTCCGGGGTAAAACTGGTCCGAAACGTAATCCGAACTCTGGGCTCCCTCGGCTATTGAGGAACTGCAGCGGAATCGAACTCGTTGAAAAAGTTGGATCGTAAAAGAAGTTTGAAAGCACGAACAAGTCCCGCGAAACATAAGGACGTCTTATCAAAAATGGGGGGAATAAAATACGAGAGTACGTTTCCGAGCACGTGAACTTTGGGCTTGGGAAGTAACGCGTTGTTTGCAACAAACTTTCCATTACGCGTACTTTTTTATTCCGGGGGTATGAGAGGGGAAGGGGGGTTGTTAAAGAAAGTAGGGTGAATTTTTTGTGAGCGAACGTGTCGATGTGAGATGTATTTTATTTTGAATCGAGTGATTGGAAATGGGAGTGAGCTGGAGGCAAAAGTTTTTTTTTTTTGGAGTAATGATGTTGCAGTGTTTTTTGTGGGGTTTTTGGTGTTGTAAGAAAAAATTGGATAGTGTGGAAAAAATGTTAGGATTCATATCTTTTTGCATTTTTATATAATCCTCGTATTTGTGTAGCTAATTTTAGATTTTTAGAATTTGAGAATCAAGAATTGGAAATAAAATAGATGATAAGTATTTGTCAATATTTGAAAAAAAGTCTTTATATGGATTTTTATGTAAATTTCTAGAATTCCATGCTCTTGAATTCCAAGTTCTTATAATTCTAATTGTAAGCATTTTTATTCATTGCTAGAAAAATTAGAAAGGTCTTGTGTTTATTTATTAATAATAATATAAAGTATAATAAATCAAAAAATTTTTTTTTTCTCATGTACATTATATAAATTCCAGAATGACGTAAAAATTTTCTAAAATTTCTATTTTTCTATAAATGGCCAACAAATTTCGAAAAATATTAATCTCAACCTGTTTTTCAAATGTGCATTATTATATGAAATCAATTTAATTATTATTATGTATGATAATTTAATGATTATTATATATAAAGATTTATTTATTGTATGTATTTTTATAAATTTATAAAATAAATTCTTCTATAATAATAGTATTATTATACAATTTCAATTATTCTTTATACAAAAAGTAATTATAATTTTCTAATATCGAAAAAAAAATTTATATTGAATTGGTTAAGATATCACGTGTGTTGTACTAGTTAAAAATCCAGTTTCTAGAAAAACGTTGAAATATTAAAATGGCATAAAACTTAGTTGAAATTAATTTTTACAGTTAAGGTTATTATTATAGTTAAGTATCATTATTTCTTGGACTGTAAATTCCGAACCTGACAACTAAATTAAAAATAAAATTTGTTTAAACTCCAATTGTAAACAAACGATATAGAAAAATTATGGTTAATACGCCAAGTCAAAAAAAATCTTGGAGGATCAAATTTCACGAATTTCATTGTGAAAAATCGATTGGAAAACTGCTTTTCATATAGAAATTCGTGGAAATTTTATGTTTTTCGTGATTCTAGGACCATGAAGAGTAATTTAATGGAAACGTTCTTTGAATTTCTTGAAAGTTCAAGGTTGGCCTACAATAAAACAAATTAAATTTTAATTAAAAAAAATTTTTTTTTGTGTGACCTTGTATCACTCAGTAGAAATAAATTTTTTTTAATTACTGCTTGAAAGTGAAATCGATTTTTTTGATTGTAAAAAACTGTAATTCAAAAATTTGAAAATTCAATAATTAGAAAGATTTTTGAAAATTTCGGGTCCTGTGACAAAAATGAAGAATCGTTGTTTTTTTCGAATTTATCATAAATTTTATGAATTTTGATTGTAGATGTTTCAATGACCATTATTTTTCCAATAAATCTTAATTGTCATTGATAAAAAATACAACAATTTAAAATTAAGCTTCGTTCTTACAATTGGTAAATTACACTGTGCAACACAAATTTTGATATCGAAATGTAGAAGCAAAAATGAAATCTACGTTAAATTAAAAGATTCACGTGTCTCGGGGTTTTGCTAAATTAGGTCACAAAAACGATTGATTCAACAATTTGTTTCATCTTTTCTCTCTTTTAGCACATTGCTCGAATAAGTGTGTCCTTCTCGCACTTCAAAGTTTAAATAGAAAGCTTTATTGACCTAATATGCTGAAACCCTGAGACACGTGTGTCTTAAAATTAAGTGTATATTACATTTTTGCTTCAATTTTCTGATATCAAAATTTTTATCTGAAATTTGTCGCACAGTGTTATTGGTAAAATCAAATAAAAATCCTTCCGGTCCTCGGAGTCGAAGAACTAAGAAATAAAACCCCATAAAATTATTAAAATTTAAACTGCACGATTTTTTCCAAAACTTTTTCAACATTCCATGTGTCTATATTTTCTACTTCCTCGGCTCCGAGGATCCAAAAGAATTCCCATTCACCAAATTCACTCAGCAAACACGAAACTCAGCATCATATTTACTGTAAACAAACGTTTCCCTCTTAAAGTTGCCTCATCGCATCGCATTCAAAGTCCCATTATCGAGACCCAAGCGAACCGAGTATTCGCGATCGAATGCATTAAATTTAGAAGCGTTCTCTGTCCGGGGAGAGGGCGTGGAGTCAACGGGGAAAAACATATCGCGCCGCGTCTGCACCGGGAGTCAACATCCTTCGGCGTATATTTAGCCAGGACCCCTTCATGAAGTCAAAAGCACTCGCGGAAAATCATTACCGGCGCCGTGTTTGCCGAGTACTCGAGAGGATCCCTCTTGATTCCACGCGCATAGAGACGCCCGGGCACAAAGCGAGCCCCGAATCCTTTCGTAGGTGAGCTCGGGGCCCCAAGGGCCCAGCCTGGCGAGTGGGGCCTCTTCTAATAAATTCCATTAGCCACGGGCTCTTGCTCGCTAAGGATATTGCGTTTCGCTCGCGTTCAATGGGCGCGCATCCATTACGCGGGGCCCGGTGCGACAACAACGCGATCTTCTCCCCGTTGACAATGCCTCGCCCCGCGCCCAACCAGCCGAAAATAATTCGATTCAAAGGCGCAACCAACGTCTTCGCCCAACGGCGCACCTTGTACTTTTTCTTTGTCAGTGATCGATTCGAGTAGCGTGCAAGATCATCCCCGTTGAAACTAGCCCGCTCTTTTTGTCGGTACTTTTGTACCTGGAGTGGTCTCGAGTGTCCCAGACGACGCCGGGACAATACAGATTTGCGAGACGATCTATTAGCGGGTATAACGATGAGGGGAAGAATTTCGTTTTCGAGGGGGGAGGTGGGGCACGCGAACGGGAATCGGATTTAGCGATTCGATTTGGAGTTTGGAATCGATGAGGAGGGTCAGTTTCGTGGGTTGGGTTTTAGGGAGTGTGAGAGAGAGTGAAGAAAAAGAAGTTGTTTAAAGTGTATCTTATGCTTATGGAAATGACATGAATGACATGACATGAAAGAAATGACATGAATGATATGACATAAATGACATGACATGAAAGACATAACATAAATGACATGACATGAAAGACATAACATAAATGACATGACATGAAAGACATAACATAAATGACATGACATGAAAGACATCACATAAATGACATGACATGAAAGACATAACATAAATGACATGACATGAAAGACATAACATAAATGACATGACATGAAAGAAATGGCATGACATGAATGACATGAAGGAAATAACATGAATGACATAACATAAATGACATGACATGAATGACATGACATAAATGACATGAATGACATGAATGACATGACATAAATGAATGCATTTTCTCACTCGAAGGAATTCAGAGAGTCCAAGAATCCAGATATCTTTTTTTTGACGCCAAAAAATTCTTTTCTCCAGATGAAACCTACTCTCGTTATTGCATTTCCCCAATATCCAGACAACTTATTCTTGGATATGAACGCGTTGCAGTGAGAAAGGAAGGAGAAGAACAAGAACCTCGCGAGTACTTCACTGACGCGCGTTTACGAACTCATTCCGGGTTGCATCAAAGATGCAAGAATTGATGCCCCGGGGTCATTTTTGGCAAGGTGTACCGAAGCAATGTGGGAACGTGCATTACGTAGTCAATAAGTACAAGACCTCGAGACGCACGGAGAAAGGAATCGCCGGTTATGATTAATCTTCGGGGCCGCAGGTTTTTTCTCCGCCAACAACAAAAGAGCGTAATTGATTCTGCAAATAACATAAAAAAGTCAGGCTCCTCTGGCTCGCAAAAAAGGAGCAGCTGGCGGAGAACATTGTTTCGTGCATTCGAAACGCGATACTTGAGATTGCAGATAATAAATAATAATGCATCAGTAGTAAAAATGTAGACTTTCTTTTTTTTATAATTTTTTTGTTGAAAGAATTAGAGTTTTTCAATTTTCAAGACTTTCCCCGACGTTTCACGAGTGAAAAACGCAAGAGCGCGAAAAATTTCGCCATAAATTTCGATGCCCGATAACGTGGGAACGAAAGTACATTTTTCCTGTCTTCCGTGCAATCATAGGTACACATATGTATCCGCTAAAATACGCGGTACTATCGTGGGCGATCTACAAGCGCGCGCCGTATAAGACCCACACGCGCGCATAATGTCAAAGCGGTAACGTGTCTACCTGTGTCGCAGCATTGTGTTCGATGCAAATTTCGCATCTCGTCCGCACAATAAATATTAGCTCGCCCGAGTCAACCGTAGAGCGAGTTAATTGTCGCTATCTCGTCAAGTGCATTGCGCGCTTCGCGTAAGAGATCGCGGTTTATAAGGGCGTTGCGTTTTCTTTGTCCAGGTGCATTATCCGCGAACACGCGCTTCGGTATATATCTTTCTCGTCTTGCTTGACTGACGTATTCTCGGCACATAATCATTTCAGGCGAGAACCGCATTTTTCGACGCCGCCAACCCGGTAATTCTTGATTCGAGAGGATTTCCCTTTTGCCAAGTGCAACGTCTTAAATAAATTTTTAGTTCAGACAAACAAATTTTGTTACAATCAAAAACATTTTCGTTTCTGCTAACTTGAATTTGTTTGCAAGAATTGATAATACTTTACAGTCAAAAAATTTGTTTGCCTGAATTAAGAATTGATCTACGTAAACCAATTTGATTTTTCAGTGTGGAACGCTTTTATCCCCAAGACAGCAGGGCGTCCCCCATCCAGCTCCTCAACACAAAAAATGTTTTCCCAAGAAACATTCCGACTGCTACCAAAACGTGCTTCAACCCAAGTCACAGTTCATTAAAAAAGAGGTGCATATCGAAACCGATATTCAATTGAAATTGAAACGTACAGTTACGGATTTCCGAATTCGAATTTTCGATCGAACGATAGCGTGGAATTACCATACCAGTCGTTTCTCGACACTTGTTAATGCAGATGGTACCCGGCCATTTTTACGCTATCGCTAATCGACAAAGCCTTCGGTCATGTATCACCCTAGAGAACGCTGATTTATTTCCCTGGCGTGTAATGTGTGCAGATTTAATCGCCGTTCCGAGAAACGCCGAAATCCAGGGATTTCCATCCAGATCGTCCTAAATCAATCGATATAATCACACGTTCTGTAACTCACGCCGGTCCCAAATTTTTAATTACGACCTCGCTTATTCCAAGTCTGGGCCTGAATCATTGTCTCGGAGTCTCGGATTCCCAAGTCTCGTTTCGCGAAAGTAAAATACGACCAATAAAGTTTTGCATCTTCATTTATTCTTGGGATCCTGATCCGATTGAAATTTCATACTTTTGTCGGCTTTTTTCTTAACTTGAGAAATTCAACCTCATTTATTAGGAATATAAAACGTCTTAATGTTATTTAATGACAGTAATGGAATTTCAATTTTTGTAAATCATTTATGTCATGTCATTCATGTCATTCATGTCATGTCATTTCTTCCATGTCATTTCTTCCATGTCATTCAGGTCATTCATGTCATGTCATGTCATTCATGTCATTCACGTCACTCATGTCATTCACGTCACTCATGTCATGTCATGTCATTCATGTCACGCATGTGCATGTCATAAACATCATGTCATTCATAATATTTTTCATTTTATACTAACAAACAAAATTCAACCTTTCTGAGATTCATTACATCTTACATTTTATATCCGTGAGAGCTCCCCGACCTGCAAGATTTTTTCTCCTTCATACCACGCTATCACCCCACCGAATCAACGAATTATGAAATCAGCGCAGGAAAATTTTCGGGTGAGTTTATTCCACTCTCCCCAATTTTGAATGTAACCCACTTTCGCTGTCGTAAACGCAGAGAGAGTTTTGAGACCAGCACCTGGCGCGGTATCGTATCTCCCCGAGCGTGTAATCACCGTCGAAATAACGCCAAAACCGCGAGTATTTACGAGCGCCAATTCGCATTTTCGAGGGATCTTTTCGAAGAGACGCTTACCGAGGGTTGAGTGGGTTCCCTCGAAAGGTTTTGGTTTGGTTACAATTTCTCCAAGGACTACAGTAAAAGCTTCGGTGGGTTGTATGAATTATGGTTTTCGAACAGTTGGGTGATAAAGGCAGTGGTTTTCAGGATTGGAACCGCCTTCGAAGGATTTATATGTTCACTTTGAAGGTTTCTTCGTGATTAGTTAATTAAACAAACGAAATTATCGGTTTTTTTCGTTTCTACGTTCTTTTTTTTTTAGATAACAAAGATTTTGGATTTGTTAAATGTGGTGTAAAAAATACATTTTATACAATTTGTTCTATTTTTTAATTTCATTTATGTCACGTCAATAATGTCACGTCATTCATTTTATTTCATTATTGTCATGTCATATGTTTCATATCGTTTTTGTCATGTCATTGATTAAATGACAATAATGTCATGCTATTCATTGAACGACATTTATGTTCTGTCAGTCATTGAATGACATTATTATCATGTCACATATTTCATGTCGTGTTTGTCATGTCATTTGTTTAATGAAATTTATGCTATATCATTCATTAAATGACATTTATGTCATGTTATTTATAGAATAACATCTATGTCATGTCATTCATGGAATGACATTTATCTCATGTTATTTGTTAGATGAAATTCATGTCATGTCATATATTAAATGACATTTATGTCATGTCATTCCTTGGATGACATTCATGTTATGTCATTTGTTGGATGACATTCGTGTCATGTCATTCATAGAATGACATTTATCTCATGTCATTTGTTAGATGAAATTCATGTCATGACATTCGTTGGATGACATTCATGTTATGTAATTTATTGGATGACATTCATGTCATGTCATTCGTTGGATGACATTTATGTCATGTCATTTGTTAGATGACATTCATGTCATGTCATGTATTTTATGTCTTTCACTTCACGTAATTTATTTCATATCATTTCATTGTGTTTTATTTTCAGAAACAACCTCGTTGATCCGGGAAAAATTTCCCAGGGACGAATAAAAAGCGAGGAAAATGGGATCGAAACGAACACGTTACTTCCAGGTCAAAATCGATGTCGAGGTCAAAGATGAGAACGGGAGGAAAAGCCGAGGAGGCTGCGCTGCTTGAGCCGGATGAAAAGAACTCGGGGAGAGGAGGCGGAATGACAACGTCAAGTGTGGAGCTCTGGATTTGACAGCGTGCATATATCGATGAGACCAAGCGACAGAATCACTTCGGCTTGATTTTATGGTTATTCGCGTTGCTCGGAGGAATTTCTCCTCATATAAATACGAAAAAGCTCGATACCT
Source organism: Platygaster orseoliae (assembly GCA_030522825.1). NCBI lineage: Eukaryota > Metazoa > Arthropoda > Insecta > Hymenoptera > Platygastridae > Platygaster > Platygaster orseoliae. The sequence continues at coordinate 71,029 of JAPYZL010111292.1, forward strand.
CGGTAAAATACGAATTTTGGGAGAAATTTCGTCTGTTGAGTCTTGCATTAAACGAGAGCATGGGAAATTTTGCGAGTATTGTGCTTTGGATGATTTGTGATTTTAACTCGAGTGGTGAAAATCTTTTTTTTTATTTCATTTATGTCATGTCGATCATTTTATTTCATTAATGTCATGTCACATATTTCATGTCGTTTTTGTCATGTCATTTAATAAATGACAATAATGTCATGCCATTCATTAAACGATATTTATATCATGTCATTGAGAGAATGACATTTATGTCATGTCATTCATTGAATGATATTAATGCCATGTCATATATGTCATGTTATTCATAGAATGACATACATGTCATGTCATTTATTAAATGACATTTATGCCATGTCATTCATAGAATAACATTAATCATGCTTGTCATTTGTCATTTGCCTAATAAGTAATGGTAATCGATTAATTATTTGCAATGGTTTTCTAAACTTTAAAAATATTGTGAAAAGTCTAATATTACAGTTCTTTTTCCATAAATATGTGTAAAAGTACTAGATGTTTTCGAATTGTATTTTTCGTATAATTTATTTTGTATATTATAAAATTTATGAATATATAATTTTTTTCTCTAATTTATTATTATTTTCATATTAAAAATATACGCGAAAATGGATCGTCATTTATTAATCTTGCATTTTTAACATATTCAAAAAGCACAATTTTAAATACGAAAAAGATTCCAAGTTCTCAATCACAGGCTCTCAAATTCCACATAAAACGTAAATAGAGCGAAATTCTCCTCGTAAAATGTTTAATCAAAGGAAAGCGCTGTTGATTTTTCACCGATTTTTTTCTCCTCATAACCCCGGGATAATTCGTACCGAAAAACGTGATTCCGTAACGTCGTCTCAGTATAATTTGCCCCGGCTCACTTTTCCCTGGGATTTGCCGTTTCGACGCGCGAGCTCGCGGCTCGCGATAACCCGATTAGCTATTCATTTTCGTGGCAGTCGGAAAGAAAGATTTTCAGCCTGCGCAGAGAAAAAAAGATAAACACGAAAAAAAGCCGGAAATGACGCTGAAATATTGAATGTGTAATTTCTGAAATTTTCATCGGCGCGCTTTTACGCGTCGCGTGTGCACGGGCGTACATAAGAAAGTACGTAAACTCGATTAGGAGTCGTGTGCCAACGACTTTCATAATGGAAAACGCTGTCACGAGATCTCTCGCGAGAAAAAAAAAGGACTCTTTTGTCCTGAGAATGGAGAGATAAACTTTTATTATATATGGACATTGCATCGCGCCGCGTTTCTCGCGTTGTAAAAATGCCTGGCAAACTTTATCGGTAAGAAGGCGGTAAAAAACCAAGTGCTCGGGGGATTTCATTGGGTTTTAAAAAACGATGGAGAAGTTACCGAAAAAGTTGTTTCGAGGTAATTAGTTGTTTTTTTATTAATTTATGGATTTATTCACTTTAACGTTTAAATATTAGGTTATCGATGAATTTATATATATGTGTGTGTGTGTGTGTGTGTGTGTGTGTGTGTGTGTGTGGTGTGTGTATTATATTGAAATTCAATTCATTTCTTTTATGTTTAAATAATAAATATATTCTTGAATATAATTTGATATATAAAATTATATTTTTTTGTTTTTATTTTAGTATATTAAATATATCATTACTTTTTTTTATATAATTATACATATATATCAATGAATTAATTTATATGTACTTTCTTTCACCCGACAATTTCCTTACCATAAAACATTCCACTACGTTCACAAGGCACTTTTCGCGTGTATTACCCCTATCAATTACATGGCAGACAAAAATTAATTTGCTAATGTAATTTGGTAATCCGAATTTCCAGACTGGCGTAATTATTCCGGATTCCCGTTGAAACAAAACGACGCCGAACAGGACAAACTTCGCTTTCCTAAATGATTATTTACATAGCACCCAGCGCGCGGAAAAATGAATATGCAACGAGGTCTCTACGCGCGGATGTCAAACACTCGGGCGTACACGCGTGAAACTTTATACAGGTACATTAGCAGCGCGTAAGACATCTCATTAAATGCTCGTAGCGAGCTTCTTTTTTTACCCCTATGGCTTTGCGCGAAAGCCATAACAAGTTCCTGACGCTCCATTTTTGTACCGGAAGTCAAAGGAGAACATGACACTGTCCGAAAATAGAGTAAAAAAATGAATTCCGAATCGATGGAGCATTGAGAAAAGTATTCCACATATTTTGTTTGTAAAAAGGAGTTATAGATTGTTTTTATGATTAGCTATATCGAATTCAAAATAAAGGTTTATTGGTGATAGAGTTGTGAACAAATTTTTCATACTTTGCAGCTCCTGGAAAAGCTGCTTAATGCTGTGAAAATTTTTTTTGTTCAAATGAACAATAATTCTTCTCATTACATTGTTTAAATCGAATTATTATTTTGAGGATTGTTTTATGGAGTGTTTTTGTTGCAGTTTTGAGGAATTTTCAAAATTGTCTGAATTTAAAAAATACTGCAATATTGTTGACAATATTATACATTCCCAATGTTTTTCGACTTTCCAAAAATTAAAAATGTTCATCAATAGAACAGATTGTTTACAATTTAGAGTTTTGTACTTTTTTAGATCTCTTGGAGATATATTAAACATTACACTGACCAAAATAAAATAAAAATTTAAATTCAGAATCGATGGAGCATAGAAAAAAGTGTCATTGTGAAGATTTATTGTTTGATGAATTTTAATATAATGTTGTTGTGCGTGTATTGCAAATATTTTGTAAGTGAGAGGGATTATAAATTGATTGTATAATTAGCTATATTGGATTTAAAATGAAGGTTTATTAATGAGAGAATTCTGAACAAATTTTTCATACTTTGCAGCTCCTAAAAAAGTTGTTTGATATTCTTAAAATTTTGTTCTTTAAATATACATTATTTTTTTATTACATGGCAATAATAGAATTATAAATTTGAAGATTATTATATGTAAAGGATTTTTTTTCGTAGTTTTGAGGAATTCCCAAAATTTTCTGAGTTTTAGAAATTTAGAAGATACTGCGATATTGTTAAAAATCTGATATATTCCTAATGTTTTTCGATTTTCGAAAATTAAAAAATGTTCAAAAATAGAAAAACTGTTCACAACTTGAAATCTTATACTTTCTTAGATCTCTTATAGAGAAAGATTTTTGTAAAAATTTCAATCATATATGATGATGAAAACAGTCTCAATAATTTAAATATATTTAATGGAATTTTACGAACTTTTTGTATTTTATTGATGAAAGTTGTCAAGTTTTTTTATTTTTGGAATTAATCAACGGTCGAAATATTAACAAAAATTTCAAAGTCTACCAATTTTACAAAAAATTGTGGAATTTTTACAGATTTTATTTATGTTTTTTCAATATTTTAACAGTTTTCCTGATATTTATTAATAAAAAAAATCGTTACTAGATACGTTTCGGAAAAAATATCATAATGTTTTTATTATATAAAATTGATTCTCTTTTCCTGAATAGGAAAAAAAATTTCATTTATCGAAGAGTTGTTAATCATCTTTTGATAGAAAAAATTTTTCAATTTTTTGACATTCTAAAAATTTCTAACATTATAGAAGCATTTTGTTATTATTTAATCGAAACTTTTCAAATTTGATTGAAATTCGTCCAACTCCTGTATATTTTTTGTATTTTCTGTATACTTTTAAAATTTACAGAAAAAAGTTATAAAAAAAAGTGTTTTGAAGGTATATGATAATAAATACAATCTCTAAAATATTCAAACATTATCTGAAATTCGACAAACTTTTGAAATTTTACAGAATAATTGACAATCTTTAGATTTTATTATTTCCTACAATTCTTTGAAATTAGGAAAGTCCTATATCTTACAGTTACTGTATGTATTTTGAAAATTTTTAAATTTCTGAAAAATTATTTTTCTCATTTAGAAATGAAAAAAAAGTATCATATGTACATATTAAAAATAAATGTGATAATGAACGCAATTTACAAAACCCTTAACATTTCTCAAAACTCTACAAATACTTGAAATCTTATGACTTTCTTTTTTGAAGTTTTACATATTTTTTAAAACTTTTCAACATTTCTGAAATTCAGAACATGATATAACGATTTGAAACTTTCCAATTTTCATCAGTATGTCTTCAACTCATCAAAATTTTCCAGATTTTCATCATTTTTATTCAAAGACAAACATTTTTATGCAAACTCTAAAACAATATTATAAATTAAAACATTCCCAAAATCTGTTGACATTTTTCAAAATCCCACAAACATGTCAAATTCAGTAAAATTACTGTCAACCTTCAAGTTCCAAATTTCCTTTCTTTTTTTCAAAATTATTGAAAACTCAAACACTATACCAACTATTTCAACGTCTTCAAATTCACAAAAAATCCACTAAATTAGAGTACATTTTTTCCTACTACAAAAACCTTCTGAATTTCAAAAATTCCCTTCCTTTTTCCTAAATCTTAAATACCTCCCCTGAATTTCTCCACACTAGCTCCACTCATCAAAACAATTTCACGTATTTCCACACAATCATCGCTCCAACATAAACATCATATTGTTCAGCCTCGCACTAACACCTTTTTTCCACTCAGTGAAGAGAAAATTGTCGGGGGAGGGGGAGGGAGGAGGGAATAGGTGGAGAATCGTCGCATTTTCCCCTTATTCGCGCCGGTCATTCTCGGGCGTCCTCCGAACCGTGAAAAGGGTTGATCCTTTATCCGGGGACTCATCACGGGGGCAAATCCGGCGTACGTGCCTCGACGGCGAATTTTTTTTCCAGGACGACGAGGGCGCACGCGAGGTTTTATTATGCAAATTTGATATCGGCCTGTGACGTCATGGAACGCGGGGGCGCAGGTTTCAGGCATTCCGCGGGGACGGAAAAACGTGACAAATACCAGAGCACAGCGGAAGTCAAAGATTCGAATCTTTTCTCTAAGAGCTTGTAGTTTTCGAACTTGGAAAGTAACGTTTGACAACGTTTTTGATATTTCTATTATATTAAAATTTTTAAAATGTTTAAAAATTTTTATATCTAAAGAAAACCAGGAAAATTTCAAAGGTTTTCATAGTATGCATGTATTGTTTATGAGTTATCAATAATTTTACTGAACTTGTATTAAATGTCGCTTCAGAATATGCATGATGATGATTATTTTTAAATTGATGATTTTCGTCCAAGAAAAAGACTAAATTAAACAAAGACAATTGAATTTTTCTATTCAGACATTTACATACGAAATTATCTGACTAAACTTGACAATTTCTATTTTCGAAACCGTTAACGTCATGGCAAAGAGTGACAGTTTCCTCAACGACCAACTCGGTTTCATAAAAAGTAAAATGATGTGATTACCAGGAAACACATTTCAAGATGGAATGGAATGCATGATATCGAAATAAAAAATAAACTCGTTTTGGAAATTTCTCAGGAGTCGATGAATGTACTTTTTTCCATACTTGAAAACGCAGTGACTAATAATTTATGACATTGGTAGGATGATTTTCATAAAAGGAAATTGATATAAGCAAATATATGTTTTTTTTTTCAATTAGTTCTTGGATTCGATTGAGGAAATGAAATTTCTTGCACTTGATATTATATTTTCTATCTCTGAAAATTTTTTTTATGAATTCGAGTATTGCAAATTCGAAAACTTCTTAACCTGAGAAATCGAAAAAACTTTTTCTTTCGGAAACTGGAGAAAGCAGGAAATTTACTTGAAGTCTTTTTTTTCATGAAAGTTTATCCACTTCATTACATGAACTAAAAAGTTTTTCCCATCGCTTTAATATACTGCAAAATCCCTTCAATCTAAAAGCTTTCAAACTTGAGATCCTAAAAACGTCAAAACTTTGTATGAATCTGCTTGATATTTTGGAATTCCAACAGAAACAGGTACATAAGCAGCAGCAAAAATGAATTTTAAACTGAAATTTCGAAATAGAATTACAAACTTTAGTTTTTGCAAATAAAAAATTCATTTGTGAATTCGATATTGAGAATTTACCGGATTTTCAATGATTTTTCAAAATTTAGTAAGACTTACTCGGTTCAAATTGTTTTATTTCTAAGAAAAATACAAATTCCTTCGTTTCAACAATTTAATTCAAAAAGTTTAAACATCCTAGACTTTCATATTTTGTAAAAATATTTAGCACGAGCTCATTTTACATTCTGTTTTTAAGTTTTGAATTTCATATTTTCTTCAATTGTGAAAAGTTAGTGAATCATATTTCCAAACAATCAACTTCATATACTTTTAAAAAAATATTCATATACTCTCCAATTTTTTAAGAAAAATCAGAATCTTATCAAAAACAATTCAAAAAACTTTCAAAATCATTCTGAAAATTACTTCGCTTTCAGTAAACATTTCAACAACAAAAATTGTTAATGAAATTCTCTTTTTACTGTTGTAACATTCAAAATTTTTACATTTTCAATAAAAGTCTGAAACGAACTCATTTTCCATCTTTTTTTCAAATTTTCAAAGACAGTTTTTCCATACTCAAAAATTTAACAAAACCATGAAAAGACGTTTTTCTTGAATTCTGAAAAATTAGTAAATCACCTTTTCAAAAAATTGACTCTGAGTAGTCTCCTGAAATTGTTCCAATTCACTCCAATTCTTTAAAAAAAAACCAGAATCTCACAACCAAAAATCTAAAAAACTTTCAAAATCATTCTAAAAACCAGTGTGCTGTATTTCAACATTTCAACCAAAAAAATTTTTAATGCAATTCTAGTTTTACTCTTCATAGATTTAAAACTTTTACACTATGGATAAAAATCTAATACGAACTTATTTCCCATACTTTTTTCAAATTTTCAAAGACAGTTTTGTCATACTCAAGTATGCAGGAAAATCATAATAAGACGTTCTTCTTGAATTCTAAAAAGTCTCGAAATCACCTTTTCGAAAAATTTACTTCCAATATTCTCCAAAAACTTTCAAAATCAATCTAAAAACCACTTTGCTTTATTCTAACGTTTCAACCAAAAAAATTTTTAATGCAATACTCGTTTCACTGCATGTTGATACATTCCGAACTTTTATATTTTTAATTAAAATCTAACATGAGCTTATTTTTGATCCTTTTTTCAATTCAAAGACAGTTTCTTTATACTCAAAAATTCAGGAAAACGATAATAAGACGTTTTTCTTGAATTCTGATAAGTCATGAAGTCACCTTTTCGAAAGATTAACTTAAAAAACTCTCCAAGAAATGTTTAAATTAACTCCAATTCTCTAGAAAAACCAGAATCTCACCACCAACAATTCGAAAAACTTTCAAAATCATTCTATCAACCACTTTGCTTCATTTCAAAATATCAATCGAAAAAATTTTTAATGCATTACCTGTTTTGCTGTTCATACATTCAAAACTTTTACACTTATTTAATAAAAATCTAACAAGTACTTATTTCCCATCCTTTTTTAAAAATACTTTTGAAGACAGTTTTTTCATATCAAAAAATTCAGGAAAAACATAACAAGACGGTTTTCTTGAATTCTGAAGAGTCATTGATTGTCGGAAAATTTCAAAATCATTCTAAAAACTACTTTGCTCTATTTCAACATTTCAACCAAAAAAACTTTAATGCAATACTCGTTTCACTCTTCATAAATTCATAACTCTTACATTTTGAATAAAAATCGAGCACGAACTTATTTTCCATCCTTTTTTCAAATATTTTAAAAGACAGTTTTTTCATCTTCAAAAATTCAGGAAAACCATAATCAGACGTTTTTATTCAATTCTGAAAAGTCAATGAATCACTTTTTCGAAAAATTAACTTCAAATACTTTCCAAAAACTTTGAAAATCAATCTAAAGACCACCTTGCTTTATTCCAACATTTCAACCAAAAAGATTTTAAATGCAATACTCGTTTTATTCTTCATACATTCAAAACTTTGCATAAAAATCTGACACGAACTCATTTCTCATCTTTTTTTCAAATTTTCAAAGACAGTTTTTTCGTACTAAAAAATTCAGGAAAACCATAATATGACGTTTTTCTTCAATTCTGAAAAGTCATTAAATCACCTCCAAATACTCTCCAAAAAATCTTCGAATTCCCTCCAAATCATTCTGAACTCCACCTAACAACACCCTACCTAAAAAAAACCTTTCCTAAAACCTCCTCCATCATTTCCAAAACCAACCTCGTCCATAGCAATAGCTGTACTCGTTGTAATCCATGTTGGGTCTTTTCAGCAACCTCTCGCTGGGCACCAGATCCAGCAACGCCGTAGGATCGCACATTTAGCCCAACTGTCGCGTGTTTTCTTTTCCCGACCGTCATTGAAAACCCCTCGCCATTGATCCAAGCATAAATAATAACGCGCGAGAAAACCCCGCGGCACTGAAATAACACCACACTCTTTCTTCCCTCCCTAAGAAAACTCCACGATTTCAGAACTTCATTCACTTCAATGTTCCTTTTCTCCAAGACAATTTTCTATCACAGAAACTCCGTCATCCGGAAAATCCGAGTTTTCCAATTTTGGAATTTGGGGTTGACTTTTGGGGATGAAACTTGTGGGAATCGAACGATGTGCGTGCTTTCGCGAACGGCGGTGGACTGAAGTCGCCGACGATGATTCTCTGGAGGAAGGGAGAGCAGGGAAAGAAAGTTGGAGGGGCGCAATGTGAAGTTTCATCCGCCGGAGATGCGTGGGGCCGAGGAGTCCGGGAGGACAACAGCCGGTGCCCGACACAAACCGAGGGGCACCCACTCCGGGCACTCGCTGATGCTGCGCCGAGATCGCAAGACCTCTTTCTTATTCTCACTCCATTTCGGGCCCGCACGAGTCCTAAATACGCCCCGGACGCGCCGGTTCCGGGGAATCGCTTTTTTTGCCATTTTTTTGGCTCCGGAACTTGGGAATAATTTATGAGACTTTCGGTTTTCAAGAGAGTGCTTCATTACACTGAGAGAAAAATCTAGTGTTTTCCAATGAAAATTATAGAATAGGGAGATCGAGATGGAATATAGTGAATTTTACTATTTGTACAGTATAGTGTTATTCAAAATATTATAGTAATTAGCATAAATTATACTAGTTATAATTGTTTAGAGTGAAACTAATATTACTTATTAAATTATTTGGCTCTGAAACTTGGTAACGAATAATTTTTCAAAGTTTCTGTTTTCAAGAGAGTGCTTCATTACACTGAGAGAAAAATCTAGTACTTTTCAGTATAAATTATAACAGTATTAGCACACTAAAAATTGAATCTTATTTTAAGATGCAACGAAATCAAGGCACGTCTTGAAATTTAAATATTATCTTATATTTAGTATATGTTCACAATTAATTTCAAGAAAACAAGTCTTAAATTAAAAAGATTCGACATATCATCTTGATTTAGGACTTTCTTGTTTGAAAATGAATTTAAAAATGGACTGAATTCGAGATACTATTTGAATTTCAAGTCGTTTCTTAATTTTGTTGCATCTTTAATTAAGATTGGATTTTTAAAGTGGAGATCGAGATGAAATATAGTGAATTTTACTACACTCTAAAAAATGATTGCAATTTTTCTAGACTCGTGTATGGAAAATTTTCCATGTTGTGTAGAAACTATAACATATTGTATGAGAATTTCAAGGATATGGAAAATTTCCTATGCAAGTATGTCACTTTTCCCATACTTTTTCGGAAAATTCTATAGATGAATGAGAAAAATATGTACACATGAGTATGGGAATTGTAAAACAAAGTATGGAAAATTCAAGATCTCAGTGTAGGATAAAAACTTCGAATAATGTATGGGAGGTTTTTTTTACAGTGTAATACAGTATTGTGATTTTCAAAATATTCGTATTATAGTAATTGGCATGTGTTATAATAGTTGTAGTTGTTTATAGTGAAACCCATATTACTTATGAAAAAATGTAGAAGTTATGATTATTTAAGGTAATTTTCCTTATCTTGCATATTGAGAAATTTTATTTACTAAAGTAAAAAATACAATATGTTTAGTATTTTTTATTATATAACAACTTACAATTACGATGTATGACGTTTTACTATACTGCATATTGAAAATAAATATTTTATGACTAAATATACTATAATATATGAAAAATAAAATAATGTTGTAGATATTTCTTGAATATTATAATTTTTCTAATATTTATAGTACGAATTTCTGCAGAAAGGGAATTTTGAGAGTTAGAAAACTTTCTGAAATTATTTAAAAATCTAATTTTCCACTAAATACATGCAGAAAAAAAAGAATTGCTGTTTCAACACAACTTGGAAAGACGCAATAGAGTTTATTGCAAAATGATCGTGCTCTGCTAGCAAAAAAAATTTGTTCGAGCAACAAAAAAATAGGCTAATGCAGCAAAAAAAAAACCGTTCTGTCAAGTTGTTAAATTAGCACATTATTTTACTGATACAGCAAGTACTTTTTTTCTGTGAATCTCAGTAGCTTAGGAATCCACGAAAATGCGCTGAAGGCATTGGAAAACATATTGCATTGGAAATTCTCGAGATTCCTATGTGCATGTTAGTTTTTTTAATGGAAATTACAGTGATTTATATAAAATGAAGCATGTACAAAATTTTTAGAACGTTATTACAAAATCTACTTTGTACAGGAATCTAGGAGGAGATTCGAAGAATTTCATAAATTTTTTATATTTTTCGTGAAGATTTCAATACTACTTAAAAACAATAATAAAATTACTTTTTTTCAATTTTCATATCTAGATCACAAAAAATGTCGAGGTAATTTTTATAAAAAAAAAAGAAAAACATTGTATGTTAACATTGCATACAATAATTAGAAAAACAATCATTTTTATAAATATTTAGAAAAATAATCATCTTTATGAATACTATTTACAATTATTAAAAAAATTATCTCTAAGTTTGACATTTGACATGTGTTTTTCTATTTTAAAAAATAATTTAACATATTTATATCATGGTTATATTTTTTTGTCTTATAAATAATTCTGTAAATAATAATTTTTACAATCAATAATGTCAAAAATAATTCTTTTTATAAATAATCTTTACGATTATTAAAAAAATTTTCCTTACGGGGATCTTCTACTCACGCGCCCGGAATTTCAGTCTATTTTTGGGAATTAGTTGTATGAAAACTGTAAAAGATAATAGAATAATTTTTTTAAAATTATTTTTGTACATGTTTAAACTTAAAAAACGAGAAAAGCCTTATGTGTGTGGTCAATCCTGCGCCTTTGAGAAGTGGTCCTGAAAATCACCTTTTCATCACTCTAACCTTAAAACTAACATTTAGACGTGACTTTGAGGCTATTGTGATGAAAAATATTGTTCGCAATCGTGAGCTATTGTCAATTTTGGATTCGTCTATTTTGACCCTCGCCTTCGGCTCGGGCAAAAACGTACGGCTTCGCCAAAATTGACTCTAGCTCCTGATTACGAAAGTGTTCATTTTTAAACTTCGTGGTAAGACTTCTACAAGTAATTTTCATCGGATTTGAATAATTTTTTTTTCACTTGTTCATAAAACCCTTCTCTATGCTTCTCCGAGTACGATTTTTGAAATTTTGTTTTGTTCCATTTTTATAACTCCCAGCAGGTCAAAAAATGAATTTTGAAAATCCAACTTTTTACAAAAAACCGTATACTTTGAAATATTTTAAAAATAAAAAGAATCGTACTCGGAGAAGCACAGAGAAGGGTTTTATGAAGAAGTGAAAAAAAACTATTCAAATTCGATAAAATTACTTGTAAAAGTCTTACCACAAAGTTTAAAAAAGGTAATTTTCGGGACCACTTCTCAAAGGTGCAGGATTCACCACACACATAAGGCATTTCTCGTTTTTCAAGTTTAAACATGTAAATAATTTTAAAAAATTATTCAATTATCTTGTACAGTTTCCTTACAATTAATTCCCAAAAATAGACTAAAATTCCGGGCGCGTAAGTAGAAGACCCCCTTAAGTTTGAGATTTTACATGTGTTTTTCCGTTTTCAAATAATTTTCTAAATAATAATTTTTATAACTAACAATTTCAAAAGCACTTATTTTTATGAATAATATTTACAATTAATAAAAAATTTTCCTTAAGTTTGATATTTCACATGTTTTTTACTATCTCTTGCTTATACTATTGTAAATGTATTATATATGTGAACAAATTTCCCAAAATATGTAGAATTCGGTTCGATATTACTTTTTTGACATCATGTAATTTACTGGGAATAACGTATTATTGGACATTACTGTACCTAATCCATTTCTCTCCATGAAGTACAAATTACTATTTTTTTTCTCACTGTGACTGAGCACTACAAGATCAAAGACTCCTCTAAAATGTGTACCCAAGTTCTCAAAGAATAGACTATCCCGATATCGAGGGCCTCGGAAAGTAGACTTGGAAGGCAAATAAACGCCAGTGCATTTTTACCGCGAGGGTCGCGCTCACGCCCATTACGCGATTATATCGAGCGAGCCAATACTCATCCTACGCGATGCGCATCGACTTTATCGTTGCGGCGCATCGCGTGTACGCTCGCGAGGAACCGTATATATCCATTGATATCAGCATCAACGCGTGGGTGAACATTTTCCTCGCCATTGTTTCTCTCTGCCGCACTTTCTCCATCTGACGTTACCGCTCACTCCGCGAATCCCTTGCCAGTTCATTCGCTGTTTTAATTAATCGAGAAAGTTTAAAGGGCTTTTTTTCCAAGCGCCGATGGAAAATTGACGAGTGGAATAACGCTTATATTGTCATCGCGCGGAGCGTGACGCCGCGATTACTCGCATTGACCCTAATACGCGATAAAATGCCAGCACGGGTTTTACATATCTACCGGAAATTTTTCGAGGGCTTTTCGCGGGGGAAAACTTTTTCCCCCGAAGTGGCGGCGAGAACACGAGGGGCTTTGGAAATGTTTGTTTTCGAGCTGGGCGTATTTTAAACAACTGAGTACACAACTTTGTCATTACGCGCCCAGTGTGCCGTTTCATAATTGATAGTCGATAAGAGGATTACGTAATATCATCGGCCATATTGTGTGTATGAATTCGCGCACTCTGGAAAATCGGGATTGGATTTCCAGGGGGATTTTGATATCTAGTGTGGGCGTTGGTGGATTTTGTATATGGGCTTGGTCAGGTTCAATGATGAATTTTGGCTGGCTGGGGGATTTGGATGTTTTGATTTGGGTTGATGGAATGAGGGGGAGTTTTTTGGGAATAGTAAGTGGGTTTTGGGCGGTAGGGGGTTATAATTGTTTTTTTTAAAGGGATATGAACGAGGTTTTTCAGAGAGAAATGTGGATTGAGTTTTTACTAGATGGTTGGAACTTTTTTGTGGGATTTTAGATTTCTATTGAAGTTTTATTAACATTGGCAATCTCTATGGAAATTACTTTTTTTTATGTAAAGAGTGTTTAAAATATTACATAGCTTCTGTAGTTTTACAGAATTAACAAAACTTATCACAATTCACTAAATTTGTTAATATGTTTTAGAATCCTGGAAATGTGTTAGATTGTTTAAAATTATTAAACTACTTCCAAATTTTCATTTTCTTCGTTTTCGAAATTTTTTTAATTCTAAACTCTTTGCAAAAAGTTCGAAACTTTCTACATCGTACAGGAATTTGTGTAAATCATGAAATTTTTTTTTTATTCGTGAAATGTATTTGAAGTTTTCCTATTTTAAAAAGAAAAAGAAAGAGGAACATTGAAGTAAAGTTCAAAACTCCAAGAAATCCTATAAATTTTTTGTGTTGTACAAAATTATTAAACTACTTCCAGATTTTTATTTTCTTAGTTTTCGAAATTTTTTGAATTCTAAACTGTTTGGAAAAAATTCAAAACTTTCTACATTGTACACGAATTTATGCAAATCATAAAAATTTTTGTATCTGGGTAATATTTTCGAAGTTTTCATATTTAAAAAAAAAAAAGAAACAACGAAAATTAAAGTAGAGTTTAAAATTCCAAGAAATTCTACAAATTTTTTATATTGCACAAAATTATTAAGCTACTCCTAAATTTGAAGTGTTTGAGAAATTTTAAAAGTTTTTCAATTATTAACTCTATGCAAACTTATCAAAACATTCCAAATCATATACAAATTTGTTCAAGCCATAATTGATATTTTATTTCTTTAAAAGTTCTCATATTTATATTAAAAATGGAAACAGTCAACATTAACGTTAGATCGAACGTTTTGTAAAATCCTGTAAATTTTTCGCATTCCACAAAATGACTGACTCAATTGCAAATTTGCAGTGTTTAAAAAAAAAATTTTTTTTTAATTACGAACTCAATGAAAATTATGAAAAACCTTCTAAATTGTATAAAAATTTATGCAAAACAGTCTTCTTTTTAAATTTGTTTAATACTTTCTACGTTTTCCTTTTTTTTATGAGAAAAAACAGTGATACATTCATATAAAATAGAAAATAATATATGTAACAAATATTCAATAAATATGCATCGATATTCCAAGAAAATGTTTGCCTTAAGTGCTATAATTTCACTTTCTTACAGTGAACGATTCTTTGCGTTCCTTTTTTTTAAAAATGAAAACGATATATCGATATTTTCTCTCTTGATAATGACGATAATTGATGTTTTTTTGCCGATATATATCAATATCGAATATGGATATTTTTCTTTGTTTCGTGATTCCCATACATTTATAGAACTTTTTTCATTTATGTATAAAATTTTTCGGAAAAGTACGGAAAAACAACATGTTCCATTCTTTTCCAGCTAAACGCCAAAAGACAAGATCCATCTCCAAACGCAAACAAGGTCCTCCATTTGCCATTGAAAAACCAACATCTCATGGAACGTTCAACAAGAAACCTAAGAACCTCTGAAATCAGAATTTAAAATAAACCCCTCTCCCCAGCTTCCGCAGTAATGCTAATTCCCAGGACAATTTTTCCTCCAAAAGTATCCGGAATCGTCCGGGAAATCTCACTCATTCAGCAAACGTTCCCGCGCCCCTTAACTTGTTTCAATAAGGAAAAGTTTGCTTAATTCGCGCCGTATGAAAAGTTGGAGTGCAGCGGCGCTATATGTACCCAATCAGGCAAATTCGTTACTTCTACTGCAAAGTTTCCCGATTCGACCTTCGGAAACCGCGCTATCATAATGTTTCGTATAATGTATAGCAAAACATTCATAAAGTTTTTTGTTAAGGGGGAGACCTACCTAAACGACTGAAATCCTGTGTCAACCTTTACGCGTGGATTGCGGAAAAACCATAAGTCATAGGAATTCCAAATTTGTCACAAATGAAGTTTATTCAATATACTACAAGGTGATACATGTCATTTTGCAAAAATATTGCCTCGTTCGCGAATCCAAGCCTTCAAAGTCTCACCTGCAAAACGGTGGGACAAGTAGAGAATGAACAGCTTGCCCAATTTATTTAAACTTTTTTTTTATTGAACCTACAACAACGTTGAATAAATTGACATTTCCCGATTTTCCAAAAAAGAATTCGTTTAAACAACTTTTTGCAAAAAACAACACACAAAAATCAAGTTTTTTTACTTTTTTTGCTATAAATTGATTAATAGTTTTTCTTTGTCAAGTTATAGTAGAGTTAAATATCTTACAAATTTGTATGAACATTTTTTTTGTATACTAAGTTCCCGAAGCTGTACAAGTCCCACCGTTTGCCACTGCAGAATGTGAAGGTGGATCTCCCCGTTTAGGTAGGTCTCCCCCCTCAAATCAAAATATAATATTATATTTTTAAAGTTCATTGAATATTCTTCCTATCTGTTATGCTGAACGAAGCTGCGAGTGTATCCGAATTACGTGGGTCAAGGGAACTGAATATGCATGCGTTGCTTCTTGGCTTTCCGCGGGAAATGCACTCGAGTTTGCCGGTGCAAAAGAAACGGTCGCGTCGTTTCTGAGAAATGACCGGAACTGGTCCGAGTCATAGTTAACGAGTTTGAGCTGGAATATGGAAGGAAAGCCGAGGGCTAGATAGGATCTACGCCGCGCCCGAAAAGGATATGCGCGAATGCGAAATGACGCCGCGCCCCTCAGACGCGTAATCAACGCGTAGCTCATTAAACGGGGTACAAACGGAGCCGCGGAAACGCGAAACCGTCGAGGGAAAGATGGTTTCAGAGTATATATGGGCGTATATGGGCGTTGCGTGAGCTCCAACTTTCCTGGAAAGTTCAGTTTTTGAATATTGTTACTGTAAAACTACATTAAGTGTTTGTGATTTCAAAATTACAGAAGTTCAAACTTTTAAACTCACGAGGAATGTCTCTTACGATAGAAAACACGATTTTCGCGATTTTGAATGCAGCGATAACATTGTATAGTTACCAATTGACTGATCAATGGGGTTTAATTGGGAGTTACCATTGGACCTCATTTATCTGTCTGATCATTTATCATTGTGATGGGGTTGAATGTAGAATCGCATGCGTCGCGATACCGTTCATGAAAATTTCCATAGAAACTACGTTATTCTCTGAAATTCACGAATTTTTGTGATTCAGATCACGATTATTTCCTTATAATTCATTCCAGATCTAATAATGAGTAAGTTAATTTCCAGGAAATACGATTTCGATAACTTTTATATCATGATTTCTGTTTTCAGAAAGTAGAGCGTGAGAATTAAGCGTTTTATAGTATTTCATATCACGAAATGTGAAAAGCGTTCGGGCAACGTTCGCAGATACAAGAATAAATACACAGTTCGCAGATGTGCCATATGAAAATTCTGTTTTATGAAGGAAATCAAGTTGATTGAAATTTTACGTAGTGAAGAGAGTTACGTTTTTTATGAGTGCAATATAACTCAGGCATCATTTAAACACCTTTTTGCAGTGGAAATGTAAATTTTATAAAATCGATATGTTCGGATATTGGAATGTGTTTTTCTTCGGAATATTTATTTTCGAGTTTCGGAGTTTTGGAGTAATGAAGCCTTATCATTTAGGAAAATACTGTTATCAGAGTTACACGAAAAAGAATTTGAAAAAATAGAAGGGTGCTGAATGAAGCCATTGTATCCAGTAGATAATTATATCTCGGGGCAACGACCTTTTTGTCCTATGAAAACTACTGAAAGGACAACTTTGTCTCATTATGATCGGGGATTTTCTTCAAAGTCAAGGATGATTGTAATTAAAACTTTCTCATTTCTTCCTTGGATTCATTGTGTTTTCGAAGCATTGTGTTTTGGAATTGCGCGAATGTTTAGAGCTCACTCGGGGGCTGAAAAAAGACCGAGTTCGACCCAGTTTCATTATTTTCGATTGAAGAAACGATAAAAATCCAGGTGCCAAGACTTTCTTGCGAGTTTAATGATCAAGAACTTTCTGGAGAGATTCTCGAGGTCGTTTTAAAGTGTGATATGGCGGATTCACTGTCCATAGAAATTTTCTGGTATGAGCCAACAATGTCCAAACCGTAATGACTGAAGATTTTTATATGCATTGAATTTATGTCCAAACTTTCAAATTATTTTTGTTCAATTTAGTTAATTAAAACAACTGCAGTCAGCTGCTTTAAGGGGGGAGACCTACCTAAACGGTTGAAATCGGTCTCAAACTTTGCGCGTGGATTGCGGGAAAACTATTGATGATATGAACCCTAAATTTGGCAGAAATGAAATTTATTTAATATACTACAAGGTGACATATGTCGTTTCGCAAAAATATTGCCTCGTTCGCGAATCCAAGCCTTCAAGTACCACCTTCACATTCTGCAGAGGCAAACGGTGGGACGTCTACAGCTTCGGGAACTTAGTATACAAAAAAAATGTTAATACAAATTTGTTAGATATTTAACTCTTCTATAACTTGACATTCTTGGTTTAAAAAAAAACTATTAATCAAATTATAGCAAAAAAAGTAAAAAAACTTGATTTTTTCGTGTTGTTTTTTGCAAAAAGTTGTTTAAACGAATTCTTTTTTGCAAAATCGGGAAGTGTCAATTTATTGAGCGTTGTTGTAGGTTCAATATAAAAAAAAGTTTATGAAAATCGGTCAAGCTGTTCCTTCTCTACTTGTCCCACCGTTTTCCACTGCAGGTGAGACTTTGAAGGCTTGGATTCGCGAACGAGGCAATAT